>APFE031581205.1:0-16108 GCA_000404065.3 Pinus taeda
AAGCCCGAGCAGGAGTTGGGTGGTCCTTCTTATTAGCATTAGCGCCATGAGACCACGGTCATGCCATTTTTGGTGACTTATCAGAAAGGCAGTAGAAACTTATTTGCAGCAGCAAAGCAAGTGTTATCTCCACCTGAGGTGGAAGGGGCCTTGCTTCCGGCATCGACTACACAGGTATTGGACAAGGACAAGGAGCCCGTGCATGATGAGGGTCCATCAAGTGCATAGGAGACCGGTGTCATCCTCATTCCGGATGAAGAGACAGAGGCAAGAAATGCCAAACTTAGGATGACCATTCAGGAGCATGACACGGAAATCAAAGACTTGATACTGAATTTCGAGAGGGCTAGATGGGTCATCAAGTATCTGGAACAGAGAAACAAATAGCTTGAGGACCAACAAATGATCATGGAGCTGCAAAGCATTCGTGAAAATCGATAAGCTGTCCAGTAGAGAGGGATCGAGCTCACTACCTTGGAGCAAGAGATCAACAACGATCGTGAGTCTTGGTTGGATCGGGTCAATCTACACTTGGAGAAAAAGCTGGACAAGGCAAACAGGGACACTACCATACTAAGGAGGATGGCTTGTCATTACAGGGCAAGGAACATGAGCGCAAAGTCCCGAATAAGGAGCTTGAAGGCTAAATTGAGCAAAGCAACAAAGGAAGCAAAAGAGGGAAAAGATCAAGATCGGCTTCGAATCATGGCTGAAGCTTCCTTGGAATAGCATAGCACTTCATAGAGGACATCCAGCCCAAATTTCAAGGAATTTGGGAAAATTTTGGTCGCACAACAAATTTTTGGCACAAAAACATATTTTTTCTCTATACGTGCCGCGCCACCGGCGCGATGCGTAAGATTGGGAGCTCCAAATGAGGAATGGTTTGCGTTTTTGGATTTGGCATGCAAAATAAAAATTACCGGCATTGGGCACAAGAAATTTGGAGAATATCTTGGCCACCAAAAGGGCAAAATACACTCAAAATGGCTTCACTGCCCCTATTTTGACACACATGAAGCAGTCTTGGGAGAATGAAGATTTAGAGGGGCAAATGAGCTCCACATTCGACAATTCTAGTTGGGTTGGAAATTAGACTCAAAGACATTTCCAACGAGCTATCCTATGCTCAATTTGGACACCGGGAAGGCCTCTAAAAGTGGCCTCAAAGTGTCGCGATGCATACAGGAAAGGAGCGCGGCGCATATAGGAAAAAAGGCCAGAATGCCTATATTTCGCTTCCCGACATTTTGTAAGTGGGCCCACTCATATGCACTTCAGTTTTTTGGCACCTAAGGTGGTTTTATAAGTATATTCACTCCAGATGGTCAGTTATCCAAGTGGAAAAGGAAGGCAAAGGGCCACCAAGCCATTTGTCATGTTTGTGGTGCTGAACCTGTAGCTGTTGTTTGGTTCTCCACCTTCAGTTTGTAATGATTTGAGTAACTTCCCAACCCTTGGGCATTGTATCTCTTCATGGCACATTCTATATATTGTATGCAAACCATTTGCAAAGGGTTGGTTGGCTTGTAACTTCTGGGAGATTGTGGGAAAGAAACTCTATTTCTGCATTGTATATTTTTTACGGAGGATTAATGAAAGGAAGTGGTTGTGTTTCATGAGATTCATGTGGTTGTGAGTGTAGAAAATGTGTCCCTTATGTTTCATATGTATCTTGTTATGTTTCATAGCTAATTTCATATTCATTTCCATTGAAATTTTCTAAGTTAGCTAAGGTAGAATTCAATTTTATTGCTCTGCCTGTGGGAAAATTTCATGTATAGTGTTCATTATTTTGTTGAAAAGGATTCATGTTGTCCATGCCCTTTTCACCCTCTTAATCGATCTCTCCATTCTGACATATCTTAAAACTAAATTATTATGCTTTCTGCCTGCCTTGCCTCATGAAATAATTCGTGCCTTTGTATTAAGTTCTCTGGTCATTGAGGTCCAGTGGTCCCATAACATCCCAGAAACAAAGTCATTCATAAAAATCGCTTCTTATATCCATAATCACTTACTAGCCTAAGATAAATAGTTTGTTGTAAGTCATCTCAAGCCTTTTCATTCACTTATTCATTGAGTGTGACTCGGAGAGAGCCCTCTCCTGTTTTGGTAGGGCTAGCTACCAGACTGAGCGTGGTTTGTGGTTACCTTAAATTTTGCCTTCTTTCAACCTAAGGTGGATTTAGGTGCTAACATAGTGGCGACTCCATTGGGGAAGAAATCAAATCCCCTTGCTTCGTAATAATTCTAAGCTTCTGGATGATAAGTTTAGGATTTGATAGGCTGACGTAAAATAGGTTGTGTCCTTTGATTTTTTCCTAATAGCACGCTGGCTTCTCGAAGGTACACCAGAGCTAATCCAGATCCTGACCCTTCGCTCATCTACAAAAATCCCAATTTGATTTCAAGAAATCATCATCAAGAAAGCTCTATATTGCCCGTGCTCAAATCTCATTCATGCCCGAACATTTTTGAGTATATTGAAGAGCTAGAGGTTGACGAGTAGTTTGAATTATCGTTGTTTGAAACCAAGTCCAGAAGAGCAGTTGACTCTACTGTCCACAATCCACAATTTCTTGTAGACTTGGAGACGGAAAGGGCTAACCGGTCTATTGATAACTACATAATAGCTCAGCTTCAAACTCCCATTACTAGCCCCTTACAAACTGTGCACACTCCTCCAACACCTCTGAGGACAAATCCACCAAGAGTGATGGCTGCACATTTCACACTGCTTGTTTTGCCTCAAATTCTAGATGATATGCTCGCTGATTACCAAAGAAAAATCCCATTCTTTGATGGCACTCCTAATGGCATTACTGCGCAGCAACATGTGGACAGAATGGTAGACTTTTATGAACTTCATGAGATAGATGCGGAAAATGTGGCGATGAGACTTTTTGTACAAACATTTGCGAGTGAAGTAAGGAAATGGTTCAGAGGTTTACCGGCTGGACGTATTGCCACCTTGGCAGACCTACAAAGACAATTCTTGAATTGCTGGGAAGTGAAAAAGAACCCTCTTCAAATTTTGTCTGAATATGAGCAAATCAAGAGAAACGCTAGTGAGTCGGTCC
Organism: Pinus taeda; assembly: GCA_000404065.3. Lineage (NCBI taxonomy): Eukaryota > Viridiplantae > Streptophyta > Pinopsida > Pinales > Pinaceae > Pinus > Pinus taeda. Next base: position 3,084 of record APFE031581205.1, read on the forward strand.
AAGATTATTGCATTAGATTCAATACAGTGTATCATGAAATTCCAGATAATCTAAGGCCAACCATGGGATTAACCATGTTGAAGTACCCAAATGGTTTTGATGCTGATATGGCTTATCAGTTGAGAGAAAGAGAACCGACTACAATGGAAGACATGCAGAAGATAGCAGTCAGCGTTGAAGCAAATCTGCTGACCAAGAGGGCTAGAGCAAAAGCAGAAAAGAAGGTCACTACAAAGGAAGAATCTTCCTCAGTAGATCAGCTACTTCGGAAGGTAGAGCAGATGCTTGAGAGAGTGAAGCTTGACAAACCGGAACCAGAAGTTAGAAATCCTAACTTCCGTGGCCAACAACAACCACAGTATAGGATAAGACAGAGAAATCAACGAGCTCAAGAGCCAATTGCACAACAATCAGTACAAACACCTTTGCAGCAAAATTTTGTGCATGGAGTAGAATCAGATGAAGACAAGAATGTAATTGGTGAAGAAAATCATCTCTTTACTCCTGACGATTTTCCTACTTATCTCACTGAAGAGGAGGAATATGCAAAGAATTCAGCTGCACACAAAGATGGAGATTTCATTCTACCAAGCGACACCGTCTTGGAGGAACAATCAGATGAATACCAAAGAGGCTACATGAATGCTTTGTCCACCCAACAGCAGTGGTATTCACTTAGAAACAGGGATGTGCCAGTCAGACCCATTCAGAAAAAGAAAGATGTTGAAGCGCCAAAGAATGATTCAGCTGGTACACAAAGGAAAGGAAAGGAGGTGATTGAAACAGAGAGTAGCAAATCAACATCAGTAGAACCAACACATCAGCAAGTTATATCAAAAGAAAGGGAGAGGAAAGAAATCCCGGTCAAAGAGATGGAGAGGATTCCCGCGTTCAACTTAGAGAATGAGATTTCCAAACTAAAAATATCCATCCCTTTGACTGAAATATTGAAGAACATCAGTTATAAAGGACACGTATCTAAAATGTTAAATTTGTATCCAATGTCCGACATGGTGAATGTCGAAGATGATCAGCCTGAAATGATTTTTAGGCCAGCATCAAATGGCGAGTCTCATGACAGCGAGGTGCCACATTTCTACGTCAGTTTGAGGTTGCATGATTTTGTTTTATATAACGCCATGTTCGATTCCGGAGCCTCTCACAATCTATTCCCAAGGCAATCATGGACAAGCTTGGTCTGGACGTCACCCGACAATATCATGATCTCTATTCGTTTGATTCCAACAGAGTAATATGTATAGGTCTCATCAAAGACTTGGTTGTGAGTTTGGATCAGCTCCCCATGAAGAATGTTTTGATGGATATTGTGGTGGAAGACATTCCTCCAAGGTTTGGCATGCTTCTTTCCAGGTCTTTGGGAGCGAAACTAAAAGGGAAACTACAGTTAGACTTCTCCTATGCAACGATTCTAGTATTTGGACAAATGAGGAAATTATATCGGGAACAGAAAATGAAGTACATGATCACAAGCAAGGAGAAACCAATAATTCATCCTATTAACTATGTACATATAGATTTAGAGTCTTTTGTTTTGTATTCAGATAGTTTAAATGATATAGATAGTCAGTTCATAGAAGAAGATGATATTCCAGAAATAACAGAAAATTTCAGAGAAGTTTTCAAGAAAGAGGAACAAAAATAGCAGAACATCGTTGGGCAATCAGCTAAAAGTAATGGAAAACAAGCAGGCAAGGCACAAAAAATAGATTTCCAACACTTGCAAGAGGAGGAGGAAGGATTGTGGATCATGGATTTTGATGGAGCAGTAGGAAATGATGGCCCTGGAATAGGAATTTGGGTACACAGTCCCTTCTCCGCCCCAAACAAGGTCCCTAGTAATGTACGGGTATGCTCTTACAAGTTGGCTTTTGAATGTTCAAATAATGAAGCTGAGTACGAAGCTCTGATTACTGGCCTAAAAATTCTAAGAAAGCTGAACGCTAAGAGGATTTTAGTACATGGCGACTCCGAATTGGTTATCAAGCAGGTCAGAGGTGAATATCAAGCAAAGCATCCTAGGATGCGTGCCTACCATAACGCAGTCCTAGACATTTTGAAATTATTCTCAGAATACACCTTGACATGTGTGCCTCACATACAAAATACCATTGTCGATGCTCTTGCTAAGGCAGCAAGTAGTTTGAAAATCCCAATGAACTCTAGTAACAAATTCGAAATCCATGTCAAGCACCGTCCAACCGTTCCAGACAATCAGAGATATTGGCAAGTGTTCCAAGATGATGACGAGATTGATGATTTCTGCTAAAACAAAGGCAAGTTTAAAGAGACCTCAATTGATGAAGAAAATGATGATGGAAAAGGCAATGGTACAGATGAAATGCAGATCAATGAAATGGATGTGTTGCAGCTGAAGAATAACGTTATTCCCAAATGCTTGATACCTCTAGAAGAACTCTTCGATCAGGATGATGTAGCCCGCAAGCCAACATTGTAGCCAACAGAGAAGGGTGTGGAAGAGGTCAATATCGGGACAGCTGCGAATCCTAAATTGGTAAAATTTTCCAAAGCATTGCCGCCAAAGATCAAGGATAAATATATCAGTTTGATGTCTTCATTTGCAGATGTGTTTGCTTGGGACTATTCCGACTTAAAGACGTATGACACCAACATAATTCAGCACACTATACCCATCAAGCCTAATCAAAAACCATTCAGACAAAAGTTGAGAAGGCTAAATCCAAAGTTGTTGCCATCTATTGAAAAGGAGATCAACAGGTTGCACAAATCAGGGATCATTGTGCTAATTAGATTTTCCAATTGGATCTTGAACTTGGTACCCATAAGGAAAAAGACAAGGGAAATTCGCTTATGCATCGATTTCAGAAATCTTAACAAAGTCTCATTGAAGGACAACTATTCACTGCCCAAAATGGACCATATACTTCAGCGAGTAGTGGGGGCATCTCGCATGTCATTGTTGGATGGTTATTCCGGATATAACCAAGTTTCTGTCCATAAGGATGACCGCGACAAGACAACATTCACCACTCCATGGGGGACCTTTCATTACGCGAAAATTCCTTTTGGTTTGAAGAATGCGGGTGCCACATTTCAGCGTGCTATGGACTTGGCTTTTTCAAATGAAAAGGATGTCTTTTTGGTGGTGTGTTTGGATGATTTGACGGTGTTTTCTAAATCGGATGAAGAGCACATGTACCATCTTAAAACTGTTTTCCTAAAGTGCAGAAAATATGGCTTGTCGCTGAATCCAAAGAAGAGCTTGTTCACCATGGAAGAAGGCAAACTACTCGGACACATTATCTCCAAGGATGGCATCCGTATTGACCCGACATGTGTGCAAGCGATTCAGCAAATAGATCTGCCCCGAAATAAAAAGGAGATACAATCATTCAATGGCAAGATGAACTTCCTCCGCAACTTTGTACGCAATCTCGTGGAGCATCTAAAAGAAATGACAAACATGCTTAAGAAGGACAGCCAAGTGAAATGGACAGAAGAGGTGGTAAAATCTTTCAATTTGGTCAAATTGGATCTTTCCTCAGCACAGGTTCTAGTAAGCCCGGACTATACTCAGGATTTCATATTGTTTTCATTTGCTTCGGAGCATACTATGGCAACGGTGTTATTGCAGAAGAGAGAGGATAATGAAAGACCCATTGCATTTTTCAGTAGAGCTATAAGAGATGCAGCTTTAAAATATAACATCATTGAAAAGCAGGCTCTTGCACTTGTGAAGGAATTGAAAGATTTCTGGGTGTATATTCTACATTCTCACGTTCTGGCCTATGTTCCTAACGCTGCTGTAAAGGATGTTTTAGTGCAGGCCGATCCGGAAGGAAGAAGAGGCAAGTGGATTGCAACCTTGCTGGAATATGACATAGAAATAAGACCCACAAAACTGGTGAAAGGACAGGGATTGGCAAAGCTAATGGCTGAATCAAACTTGCATGCTTTGGACATAAATCTGATCCCTGCTTTGTCTGATGGAAATGATGAAGAACCGCCAATTCAGATATCTGAAATGTTTGCTCTTTCTCCATGGTATTCTGATATCATATATGTGCTCAAAAATTTGTCGCCTCTACCCGACATGACTAGAAACAAAGCGAGAACACTTAAGTTGAAGGCTACCAAGTTCTACATTCTTAATTTAGCACTATATTGGAAAGATCCCAGTGGAGTTTTGTTAAATTGTTTGGTGGAAGAGGAAGCAAAGCAAGTCATGGAGGACTGCCACCAAGGAGACTCTGGAGGTCACCTCTTTTGGAAGTCAACAATGAAAAAAATTTTGAGAGCAGGGTACTATTGGCCGACATTATTTGCTGATGTATATAAGATGGTTAAGCATTGTCACAAGTGTCAAATTGTCGAAGGAAAGTGAGAGTTACAGCCTCTACCACTCAAGCCCATAGAGGTGAGCGCCCCTTTTCAGCAATGGGGGTTGGATTTCATTGGTGAAATTCATCCCGCTTCTTCCGGACAACATAAATGGATCCTCACAGCCACATATTACTTTACAAAATGGATTGAGGCGATCCCCACCAGACAAGCTACAGATGCGGTGATCATTTCATTCCTCAAAAATAACATCTTGTCTCGCTTTGGTTGTCTGAACAAGCTAATCACCGATAACGCAACAGCTTTCAAATCAAAGAAGATGGTAGAATTTTGTCATAAATATCACATTATTTTGGGTCATTCAACTGCCTATCATCTGTAAGGCAATGGATTGGCGGAATCCTCAAACAAATCATTGGTCAACATAATCAAGAAGCTGCTGGAAATGAACAAGAAGAGCTGGCATAAAAGGTTGGTAAATGCGCTTTGGGTAGATCGGGTAAGCCAGAAGAAGTCCATAGGTACGTCACCGTTTGAGCTGGTTTATGGAGTTGATATAGTATTTCCTTCCTCTCTCGCTGCCCCAGTTGTCAAACTTCTTCAGGAGGCCGGCAGTGAAGAAGATCCCATGCAAAGGAGGCTGAATCAAATGGTCCACTTGCAGCAGACCAGAGAAGAAGTTTTCAAGAAAACATCCAAATTGCAGGAGAAAATTAAGAAAATTTATGATAGAAAGGCAAAGGTGGATAAATTTCAGGTGGATGATGTAGTGCTAAAGTGGGATGCAAGAAATGAAGAGAAAAGCAAGCATGGTAAGTTCGAGAACCTTTGGAAAGGTCCTTTCAAGATCGCAGCATATCGAGGGCAGAATGCTTTTCTTCTTAAGGAAATAAACAGAGAGGATTGTCTAGGAGGGTCGATCAATGGTCGGTTGCTCAAGTAGTACCAATTCTAAGTTATCAAATGCTGCTTCCATTGTCATTGTAAATACTGTTTTATTTCAGTTTCGTAGGAGTTGTTCAAATTAGTCTTTAAGTCATTTTAATGTCAAGTTTGAGTCTTTTTTTTTTTTTGGTCATTTCAGCTTCGTAAATGAGTCAGAGTATGGTATTATCTATCAAAATGATGACTCCATAGCCCAATGGATGAAGGCCCTGTCTAGCTCCTCCAGAGATCTACTGTTCTTGGCACCTCCAAGGAGCTACCATCCCCCATTGGAGCCAATGTTAGAGTCGGATTGGTCAAGTCCTCCGTCAGAGATCAAAACTCTTTATGCATTTCATGATTAGGTGTCTCGCTCCATTCTCCCAGTTGCATTCCACTAGGGGCATGCCATAATCTGACGGAGAAGGTCATTATAGTCATTTCCCCCCTCATGTCTGGCTCCTGCTGGCTCAGGTCTTTTATCAATCATCATCGAAGTCCATGACAGTCAAGGTCTGGTCCTTTAAAGGACGAAGGTTATTTCGAGGTATAGGTCTAGGAATTCACCAATTTGGTACTTGAAACATGTCCAGCAGAGCCATGCAAGCCAGAGTGAGGCCCTTACACAATTATTGATCAAAAAGCTTCATCGTCATGTGGATAGACTTCGACTCTTCGTCAAAACTCTGTTTTGAAGAAAAGCCAAACAATGTCATTTATGACAAAATTTGCAAAAATGTCGCCAGTTGATTTTTCAGAGGCAGTCATGGTTTCCATGGCCAAATATCTTGTCATGAAATCCCTGCAAAGAGTGCCAAAAATTTCGTCATTTGAGCTAAAATTTCAAAGGGAAAGTGAAAATCAGTGTGTTCTAAAGTCAGTGAAAATGTGCCACAACACAACATTAGAAAATGGGTTTTTGAAGAGGCAAAAATCAAACTCATCTCTCCCAAAGCTTTATATACAAGTTTTCCACCAAAATCAGAGGCATTGTGCAAATCAAAACTAGTGGGAGACATTGCAAAGTGATTGGAATGTGTTGGTGAGCATTTGGAGCAAGTGGGAGTCGGTTTTCAGGACGCGACGCACACAACCCCCGCCCCCAGTTCAAAGTTGTAACGTGCACAGCGCATACCTAGGGCGCGGCACATTGGGTTTTGCATGCGGCGCATACAGGCCGAGGAGTAAAAAAGGAGTGACAGGTTGTTTGGAGGTGAGGTTAAGGGCGCGACACACACAAGCAAGGGCGCGGCGCACACGCAAGGTGTGGCACACATAGCCCCTGCCCACTGTTCAAGCCTAAAACGCACGTAGCGCAAACTCGGAGCGTGGCACACACAAACAAGAGTGCGGTGCACATAGACAAAGGCGTAGTGCACAAAACCAAAGTGCCCAAAACATGCCAAACTCACTCAAATTTTTTTGGGAAGCACACAAATTTGCATGGTAGGCTCTATTAACCCACTTGTTCATCAAATTTGTTAAAGACATGGTGGTTTTATGCCCAATGATGGAGATGAAACAAAACTCTTAAAGCAACCATATAAAGACACCAAGAGACCATTTTTCTAGGGTTGTGCAATTGTATTGTTGATGCCAAGGTCCCCTTTTCCCTTCCTTATCTTTTTCCCTTGTTCCCCTATGACATTTTTCCTACCATCACTGCCTTAACACTACCAAACTCATATTCCCTTTTCCCTCCTCCTATTGCTCACTAGAAACCCTAAACCCTACCCAATTAAAAATCCCATATTCCTGTTGAGTCTTGAAAATGTCATTCATTTCCATTTCACTTTCACTATTATGTCCATTATATCACCTCCATTTCACTACTATGTCACCACATTCATCCCACTTTCATTATCATTGGGCCACATTTATGTTTTTCCAATCTTTATTAATTCTAAGTCTTTTAAGTGAATTTGTGGTTAAAAATTAGGAAATAATGTGCATATGCTTATACCTAACAAATGGGTTGAGATTGTTGACATGTGTAGGTTGAAATGAGGCTTCTAGAAGACCCTTATGTGGCACTCTAAGGCCAAATTCGAATTTGAGTGGAAAGAATCATGGGATCATGAGGATATGTGTCACATCTCCTAATTGTATTGTAACTCTAAAAGGACATGTGTCTTATCAGTTCCTATTTTGATTAGGACTCTAGAGGTAGAGGGAGAGATTCATGGATTATCATTAATGAGATGGCTCTCATCTTTTTGTATAAATAGGAGATCTTTCTCCTTCATTTGGAAGTCTTTTTAGTCTTTTTAGTCCCTAGTTCTTAAGATTGTAGTTCTTCCTTGATGGCTTTTGAAAGCTTTGGATAACTTTGTTGTACTTTGTACTTTTGAAGAATTTGAATAAAGCTTTGATGTTCTCAACATGGAAGGAGATGTGAAGTAGATGTCATGGAGCACATTAGAATGTAAGGTAGAGTAGATTTCATTTTGTAAATATTGCTTTGTAGAATGTAAGGTAGAATAGATTTCATTTTGTAAATATTGCTTTGATTCGATTTGATTACTTTCAAGTTTGATAGATTATATTTTTCATTCATGCAATTTTAATTCATGCAAGTGTGTTCAATTTTGCTTTGATTTCATAGGTGGCAGAGGGCCCCTGCCTTGTATAGTTGTCATTTAATTTTGCACTTAGTTTTGTTATGCTTATGTATATTAGCTGTACATAAATTTCTTTCAAGTTGATTGTAGATTAGTGATGCACATAGCCTTTTAATGACTAATGACATGATAGAATCATCTTGTCCTTTTGCTGAAGTAGTAAGGATACTGGGTCTCATAGTCACTAGCTCATTGTTTGGTTATTGCATTTTATTTTGATTGAACTAATGACATGATAGAATCATCTAGTCCTTTTGCTGAAGCAGCAAGGATATTGGATCTCATAGTCATTAGCTCATTGTTTGGTTATTGCATTTTATTTTGATTGACACTTTAGAAAACCAACAAGAACAAAACCCCAAAAACAACATAAACTATAAAACAACGAAGTAAGAGAAAGGTTAACTAAGCACAAATAGTGCACCACACTTCATTAGTTTATGATACCCGGATTGATAATTTATGTAGAGCAATTTAAGACATTAAATTGACTAAACATTTTGGCGCCGTTGCCGGGGAAGTGCAATTAGGAGACCTTATTTCTTACATCTGAAAAAAAAAAAAATTATTAATAATTCTTGAATATGCTCTCCTCTTGCACTTTGTGTGATCTGGAGGATCACAAAAAGAATTATTATGTAAGAAAAAAAGAAAAGAAAAAAGGAGACAAAATAAACTTCAACATTTCAATTGATTCAATAAAAATAAAAAATAAAAAAAATAAAAATAAAAAAATGATGGAAAAAATGAAACTCAACTGCTTTGATAGGTTCAAATTGACCAAAATTGTCTGGTTATGCTTTGTAGTGGTCTTCAAAACATTGTATCCTGCTTTAATAAGGTTTTGCAACTCAGCTGCAGAAACTGCCCTGATTCCGCAGCTAGCACCATGATTCCGCAGCGAGCACTAGGATTTCGCAGCTATTTCAAGGTTTAGCAGGTTACAAATGTCCAATGAAAAAACTGACCACATGGGAATCTCCAGAATTGTCTTGACATGGATCCTATCCTAGTCACCTAGCTCAGATTGATGAAAAATCAGCCTAATACCTCAGTCAAAGTCTTGTTTTTAACATGTTTTTCTTGAAGTATTTGCTGCTTGAAATTGAAAATCATTAATCCTTTCTATAAAATTTTACAATTTCAGAGAAGAAAAAAAAAAAAGAGAAAAACAATCTAAGGCTATCTTGAATCTTAGCTTTTCACTGTGGCTTCAACAAGAAAAATCTGCATATTGATTTGATGTTTTGGCCTCTTCATGATTTCGTTTCAGTGTAATCTCATCCCCTGTTCCGTTTACAACTCCTGAACATCCTAATTTCCGTGTCCATTTTCCATTTCGGCCATCGTTCTTCCACAAATAGAACCGCCTTACCTTTGATAAAACCTTCAAGTCACCACTAACTGAGCTTATGATAGAAAATAAACGAGCTGGGGAAAAGAACAGTAAGGGCTACTATATATATGATGAGAAGAGGAGAGCTCGTCCAACACCTGAGGTCAAAGAGATCATCGAACAAGCAAGAAAATTTTCTAAAATAATGCCTGGTGGAAAGCCTATTGCTGTCACTGACTGGGAAATATTGGAGATGATATTCTTCCCGGTTGTGAATGAGACATGTCGGGTCCTGGATAAAGAGATTGCGATTAAAGCATCAGATCTTGATGTTTCATCTGTCCTAGGAATGGGCTTCCTTGCATACAGAGGCGGGACAGTTTTTTTTTTTTAGGAGATTCTGTTGGTGCAGGGCATATATACTTTAGTCTTGAGAAATGTTCTAAATCTTATGGTGGACAACTTGACATATATGAGAATACACAAACCGAAAATTCTTCAGGCCGAATGCAGAATAATAAAACTCAGGAAAAACGTAAACTCAGAAAAAAATGTCAAACTTTACATGCTCAATTTGCCCAAATGGTAGCGAGTTTCAAAAAAATAAAACATGAGTGTTTTTTCCAGGTGGGTCAATTAGATAACCCAGAAACCATTTGAGGAAAGTTGTAGCGTTCTGGGAGAAATCTGCGGTTCTTCGGAGTGTATTTTTGAGTGCCGCGTGAGAAAAAAATAGAGTTTTAATTAAATGAACAGCAGTAATTTAATGCAGCGTGCCTGAAGAAGATAAATCAAATTGGGAATCAACTATTTGCTGGTATTCCACCTCATCACCCTCCTAACGGTTTCCTAATTTCTATTGATTTGAACTTGATACGAGCTGCTCTTCCATTAACTACTCGTACCTGAGTGACGTATACCAGTGTACTATGGCTCTACATATGATCATTTCTGCAGCCAAGTGTACGTAGCCACCCGACGCTTACGGATTTGGCCGTTGCACCCGCATGCATAAACTCATTGTCGTATTGTTTTCTACTCTCATACCACCGTTTCCATTCTCGTTTTCATAAACCACTCTCGTTTTTACTGTAAATCCCTCTTTTTTTTTTCCTCACCTCACTGTTCAAAACCCCGATCACAAGTTCTACACCATACCGTTTATTACATTACGGTTACTCTGTTACAACCGTAATTCCCCTGTTTTTCCCGTGAGCATTTTCTTCAAGCGTCCATATCCCACTGTCAGAGCTTCAAGTAAAAACTGAGAGCCGAAAATGGGGAAATTGTTAAGAGAAGAACCACAGGGTTCAAAATTTTTAGAGGGTTACCCACAGATAAAAGAAGCGCTGCAGAGAGACAGATGGTTGAAGTTCATTCAGAAATTTAACGGGTACAATAAAGAGGTGACAAAGGCATTTGCCCGGTCATTTGATGGGAAAACCGTGGAGGTAGGAGACCTGCAATTCACCATAACAGAGAGCACCTTGGCCACAGCAACCGATTTGCCTCAAAAAGGAGAACGCTGGTTCAAAAACAAAACTTCCATGCACACATTTCGCAGCTGATCCCAACTTTCTGCAGCTGGCCCAACTTTCCGCAGTTGTTTTGTTAAACTCTAGGTTGCAGGTGCCATCAAGCAAAACAAGCCACATGGGTAGTTGGGGAAATGTCAGTACATGGATGGTGTCCTATTCATTTGGTATAATTTGATAGAAAAGACCACAGTCAAAGGGAAGTCAAAATTGTGTGTTATCACTAAGTCGCCACACTGAGTCGCCACACTAAGTCGTTGCATGTCAAGAAAAAAATAATAATTTTAAATCAATGAAATGGATAAGTTATTTTCTCACTTTTCTAAAGGTATTGATTAATTTTGGACTGATGATGAAAGATGAATGGCTAACTTTGTATCCAACATTTTTAGCTATAGAACCGTGCACATTCCGCAGCTAAAGTCTAATTCCGCAGCTAGAAAAACCTCATTGTTCAAATCAGCCTATCTCTCTCATACAAAATCAGATTTTGATGATTTAAGTATCATTGGAAAGATCTCAACAAGATCTATACAATGAGAAATCTAACATTAGTGTTTGAAATGGCAAATAATGAAATAAATTGCTAAAAAGAAGCAACATTCAACTTGGGGCACCAATTCCAAAGCAAGTATAAATTCTTTTGATTTTTCCTTTGAGAACTTATTTCATTAATACAAATTCTTAGTTTTGTGTGTAAATATCATAATTAGAGAGATTGATCACCTCTCTCCTTTGATAATTTTACATTCCATTGCAGAAGAAGTATTAGTTTTTTTGCAGGTTTCAGGAGGAAGGACAAATAATTACAAGAGAATGGTGTCTCTCTAAGAGACCAATTTGTTTCATAAGAGGATGATCAGCAACAAAGAGGAAATATGCTGATGTAAAATCAGATCTAAACACTTGAAAAACTTTCAGATACTATTGTCTCCATCACATCCATCACGTCCATACCTCATAATAAACCATTCACCTCATTTCACTTCATACTTTTCCATTTACATTCACATACACTTTCCATTTCTTTTTGTCCATCCATAACCCACAAATAAAAGCAAGAGGCTCATTCATATGCTTATTGCCCATTGCCATTTCTATTCTCCATTGCCATCTTTCATTTTCATCTTCCATTTCTTGTCATTTTCATTATGCAAATAAGCCCTGCTTCAATGCAAATTATTGAATCCATAGTCCTTTGAGTCTAAAGTTCTTTGTAAAAACACCTTGAGGCTTGCATGCCTTAATGGCAAGTCCTCATGCTGATAAACAATGGGAATACATTAATGTCCCTTGTTCATCAGATCTTCTAGGTGAATCGACATCGACAAATTCATTCGTACCTAGCAAGATGTGTTTGGGCATCTTGAATCTCATTGTCATCAATGGTGAGAGTTCTCGTGTTGACTAGTGGCATCCATTAATGGCCACTAAGCCAAAAATTTCCTACTATGTTCGACATCAGAACATCTTTTCACATAGTAGGAATTGTGCCAATGAGTTTTGAAGACATGAAGACTATTATTTTCAGCATTTTGGAGCAGATTCATCAAGTTTTAGTAGAAGCAATAAAAAGCCATCTTATCTCTCTATCCATGACTCCTCTTGAAGAAGAATATGATCAGAAGTTTTCAGCCACCACACATACAACTCATCCATTCCAAAGGGTAAGTGAAGGTACGGCATTTTCTAACTTTTAACCATAGAATTCCATAAAAAGCTAGAATGATAATTGTTGGAAAAACATTTCTCTTCCTCATTGCATAAAATTGCCAATACCATCAGTTGGGGGGGGGAATACATTCATATTCATATCTTTCCATGTCCATAACATATTCAAGAGCTCACATACTTCCAACATATACTAATTATTACATTGCTATTATGAGCATACAATGGCTTTTGAAAAAAGTGCTTAAAGGATAAATTGGATACAAACAAAATCATGGTTGTCACACAAGAACCAACCATCATGCAATCCAATAAAGATATACTTTGCAACAATAATCAAAATATCATTATGCAAAGTTCAAAGATCAAAATAGAAGGCAAAAAAAAAAAAAAAATGGTTGTAACATAAGAACCAACCATGTTGCAATTCAAGTAAAACACTTTGAAGAAATATGAAGTTATTAAATGATATCATGCAAAGTTAAGCCAAAGCTCAAGGATCAAAAGAGTTAATGTAATATATATTGCATGAGGACATGTAATAACTTCAGTTGGGGGGTATGTTGAGTCTTGAAAATGTCATTCATTTCCATTACA
>APFE031581205.1:17528-44792 GCA_000404065.3 Pinus taeda
TCATTTACTTTCAAGTCATTTCAAGTTCTTTGCTTTCAGTTTCATTTCAAGTTATTTCTTTCAAGCTCTTTCCTTGCAAGTTTAAAGTTTGATTACTTTCTAGACTTATTTCTAACTACTTCTTAATCGTGTTTACATAGTATGGTATGTTGAAGCAGGGAGTTAGGAAGAGTTGAACATTATAATTGGTCTTTAAAGTAGTTTTTCTTACTTGTCACCATAGAGCTTGATTACTTTTTGGACTTATTCTTAATCGTGCTTAACATAGTACTATATGTTGAAAGCAGAAGGTTATGAAGAGTTGAACATTATAACTTTATAAAACAACGAAGTAAGAAAGAGGTTAACTAAGCACATATAGTGCACCACACTTCATCAGTTTACGAACCCCGGATTGACAATTAATACTAGCAATTTAGATAACACTAAATTGACTAAACAGACAGTGCCATTAATGGTGAGCGAATCCCGACGCGCCCAGAGGATTGGTATTTACAGGAAGCAGCTCGGCAAGATTTTCATTATGCCTGCAATTGAAGTTTGGTCTGTTCGGTGTATAGTGAGTTCGGTGGTTTGGGAGCCCTGCCGTCGAGCTGGTCTAAAGCTCGAATTGGCAGACCTTCAACGCTGTCGGCGCTCCTTGTTCCAGTATTCAGCTTTCCGGTGGGGGTAAGTGCCTCATTCACGGCAATTGCAATTTCTCTGGTTCGGTTTTAAGTTTTAGCATTTCAATTGTTCTCTGTTCGGCCTTGCATCCCTGTTCGGCCCTGCATCTTCGTCTGTGGTCTTTGTCTGCTCCGCAGAGCATCCCCGGTTCCCTCCCCGCTTCGCTGACCATTTCCCTCATCCTCTCCTCCATGAAAAGGTCGGGGAAGCGTTCTTGCTCCGGCGATAAGTCGGGCAGCAACAAAAGACATGCTGCGCGCCCTCACTCCACCCCTCAGCTAACCACCATCAATTTGACTTCCCCTCCGGAGGACTCCCCTGCTTCCAACCCAGGTCGCCATCCGATTCCCAACAACGCCTTCCAATCCACCCATTTCAAATTCCAGAGTAACCTGAACGGCCCCCTCGTTTCTGCCCAAATTACCATCTTGATGACGGAGGAAATCAACCAGGTTCCTCCAATAACCTGCATAAACCCCAATTCCTCCGACAGCAGTGACCACTCCTTGGTCCAGTTTTCCATGGCAGCCAAAACAGAGGATGTGCCGATTATTCAGGTCGACTCGCCTTCTCCTGTCCCTCCTCTGAGCGAGTGCATCAACCTCTTCCTGGATCCCGACGCTGGCAACACAGACAAGGAGCAGGAAGGCAACGTGGAGCAGGGCAAAGAAGGGCTCAGCCACGATGACGCATGTCAGCCAGATGCAGAAACACAGGGGGACGACGAACGCTGAACGGTTGGCATCTATGTCTGCCTTTTTTGGTTTTTGGGCGGCCATTTTTGGGTGCTGGTTCTTTTTGGAGATTCTCCAGCCGCGGCGGATGCAGTTGCTTTGGTCTCAGCTCTCTCTCTCTCAGTTTCTCAGTATTCTCTTTCTCTTTCTCAGTTTGTCTGTAAAGCCAAGGCATTTGGCTGTTTGTTCAGTTTCTATGGATGTTGATCTGTTCAGTTTCATGGATGTAATCCCCAGCTTCTCTCTATCGGGGAATTTTTGTAACATATGGGATGCGCAGGCTTCGACAGCTGCCCCCAATTGTAAATTTACGCTTACCAGTTAATAGAAATAGTATAGTCTTTTGCAGAGAAAAAAAAAATAAACCAAAAAGAGGAAGGCCTTCCAATAAACATAAAGGATTAGGATTTACAAGTAGAAATTTGTGGCTGAAAACATGCATAAATAGCAAAGAGGAGATGATGTCAACCTTAAAGAGGAGTGTTTAACAATGCAACAATGCTAGGATTTTCTTTTATGACATTTATTGACGCAATTCTTATTCATTGAATCATAAACATCAAACCAAAATTCACTTTTATGCAATTTTCCACCATAAAACCCTCACCGCTAACCCTAGATGTATAGGAAAAGGGTAAAGAAGAAAAACTTCATAAATTTAGAGAGTGATCAACACAACTTATGATTAGTGCCTTATTCAAAAAGGCTTTAATGGAGTATTCTAGAGCTAAATTTAGTGAGAATGCTTTTGATGGAGTAAGGGGGGATGACTAGGGCATCCACTTTTAAAATCCTAACTATTTTCCTTGTGAGGGGATAAATTAAATATAAGGAATACATAATCACAATTTCCTTATAGGTTTCAAAGAGAAAAAATTGCATGCTATAATGGAGCAAGATTTTAACACAGGATTAGCATTTAATCATTGCATAACATAAAAACCTGACTTTACAATTACAATATGCAAAATATAGAAGATAAAGCATGAAACTTACAAAATTCTCCAAAGAAACACTTCTTTCAATCTTAAGAAAACATTTCCAAGAGAATTTGCACCACGAAAAGACTAATTCACACTCTTGCACAAGAGAAGAGTGACAAATGTGTGATGATGAATTTGAAATAAGGGGAGCCTCTATTTATATAAGGCTTGGCAACCCTTATTTTTACAAACTTATAAGTAAAATCCCTCATACAAGTTTTCTTAAGTCTTCAACAAGTGAGAGGTTACAAGCCAACCTCATGATAACTCAAAGGCATAACAAATAATGCCAAAATAGCCCACATGTGGCAACTGCAAGAAAACCTTCTCCACTATGATGTCATCCTCCAAAGGAGCTTAAAATGGCACAAGCAACTGACAAATAGGTCAATGAGTGCTCCATACTCCAAGTAGCTCAAAACCCATGGGTATGTCTCCAAAAAGTGCTCCAAACCATGACGCCAGCACCAAGGTGCCCTATGTCCCCCTTTTAAGGGCAAAAGGAGTGACGTGACACTAATATGCTCAAGCGTTGGGGACCATCAGTGATGCATAAGCCCTCCCTTGTCATCTCAAGGATAACCATCATCATTTGGGCTCTAAAACAAGCAACACCCATCAAGCAATGTCAAGGACATCTCGGGGTGCCTTGGGTCCATTTGGCTACATCATCAACAAGTCCAACACCAAGTTTTATCGACTCAGCGTTTCAGTGTCTTGTAGTATTTCAGAGTGTCAAGTATTGTGTGGAACCATCTCATAGTCGAACATTCTCTTCTTGGGTGGGTAACGTTGCATCAACAAGGTCATATATGCTCTCTGAACTGGGCAAAGCGACCTTTGGAATGCTGCTAAAAGGGATGAGAATCATCTCTCAAGAGGCCTCTACTATTGTGATAAAACCACTTGAATAAACCTTACAATCAAGTGAAATCATCAATCACTAGGGACAATAATCTAAATGTATCATAGTGGACCATACCTAATGTTAGAGACACAATAATACTTCATACAAAGTTCACCTTCAAATGTATTGCGAGATCAAGTCTCGTAAACAAGTTACCTCCTTATATTAGGGATGCATAGGTCAAACAAACCTATTAGGTGTTTCCAACCCACAAGGGGAAGTGACATGTCCAAAATTAGTCCATCAATCCATAGGTGTGTGTGAGAATGGTGGCTACAGAGTGGGAAAGACTTCAAGGCAAGGTGACATAACTATGTTTATAGATGTATGGAGGTCTGACATCCTGAGTGTATAGATGTAAGGAGAGAGAAATCGTGGAAGCATGACTTACCCTATCACACAACTTGTTTTTTCCACTGGTTTGGTTCGCCTTTTACTTTTTATGATTTAACTTTATTTGAGTGCATAGCTCAAGCGCCTAATCTTGGTTTTGAAATATTCCATTTCCTCTTAAGGACGAGTTAGTTTATCGCTCATCAAGGTTGAGAAAATACATAAATTCTTTTGAGGAATTGGGTGATGGCTAATGAGGGGGGTAGAGCTCATACTAAGCTTTTTCCCACATAATAAATAATGTCCCAACCATCTTTTGCATTTTTCATTTTTATTTCCTTGTGGCTATCTTATGCTTTTATTTTTCTTTTAGCTACACCAATTTCCAAGGCTAACTTTTCCAGGTCTAGACTCAAGGATGATGATGAAAAGTGCCAATCCCAATGACCAATTACCACCACCCTGAAGAATGGAGATAAATAAAGGGAAAGAGAGAAAGTGGTAAGTATGAAATACCTTGGACACACTACTTCAATTAGTGCCTCCCCAATAGTGTCCTTCCTAAAAGTGACAAAGGCTTACCTCCTATATGAAATGAGGGAACAAGAATACAATCAAAGATCAGTCAATTTTCCTCTGATCCATACTAGTATACCCATAACATTAAGTGAAAGCACATGATTGCAAAAATGGTTAAAGTACCTATTGATGGATGACTCACTTTCTATAAAGAACGAATGCCATATGAGATAGAAATTTGACTAGAGCAAGAAGTGGAAGATCCTAGCATCATGTTATGTGCTAATCACATAGAATTGTTGGCGGGTTGGTTATCCAATGAGAAAAATAATTTCCTATAGGTTACCCACTTTTTGGGGTAGCATATCCCAAAACGATCCAAATGGTGGGTTGGATCAGATCCTAGCATCATGTTTTGTGCTAATCACATAGAATTGTTGGCGAGCTGGTTATCCAATGAGAAAATTATTGTCCTATAAGTTGCGCACTTTTTGGGGTAACATATCCCAAAACGATCCAAATGGTGGGTTGGATCAGATTAGTCTAGTTCAGTATCAAACCAACCTTTTTCAGAGAACCAACATTTTTTCATGGAACCAGCTAGTTATGTACAAAATTGGCCAGTTTTGCATAATGCAACCAAGACCCCTCTAAACACAAATTTAAAAAATAATAATAATAATTTATAAGCGAAGCAACCTAATATTCAACCCTAGGGCCATACTAATATTATGCAATTAATAGTAATTAAAGTGGTGTTCTCCTTTATCTCTCATTTTTATCCTTTTATTTAAATTTTTAACATTACCATTATTTATTTCAAGATGTTTAAGAGTGGTTCCAACCTCATTAGAAGTCAACTGGATAAAGTAAAATTTTAGAACTCATTCAAAATCTAGCAGACTTGATAGTTTTTAGGATTTTAAGCTTGGGGGATTGCAACATTTCCATTGGATTTTGTTGTGTACGAAGGTATGGAACCAACATTTAATCAAAAGCACCAAATTCCTCTATGCACCTTGATGTTAGTGGAATTGATTGTTGAACTCCTCTATCATGACCCTAGTAAAAATATACCCATCACAACAAAATCTTGATTTAATATGTTAAACTTTTTCTATAATATTTTAATGCTTAGAGGGGGATGATATTGATGATCGGGATCCCAATATATGCAATGATTTTGAGTATATGTAGCTATTTATTGTAACATGATTTTTTTATACTTGGGACCCTCTAGAGCCTTTTTGTTGATGTGTTTTTGGTTCAAAAATGTACTGTACTAACTGCTATTTTGGTTATATACACTCTTGCTATATAAATAAGATCTTTGTGTATAAATGGTTTGGGCCCTTATATATGCTATTCTTTAAACTTTGAATATTTTATATAGTTTTTGGTTGTACAAATATGGTTTACGTCCATATGGATAGACATGAATATATATGTTATTCTTTAAAATCTGAAATAGATAGACATGAATATATATGTTATTCTTTAAAATCTGAATTTTTTTTTGGTTGTACAAATATGGTTTGGGTCCATATGGATAGACATCAATATATATATATGTTATTTTCTAAAATTTGAATATTTCATATGTTTTTTGGTTAACTGGTTCGTTAGTCCGGTTCTGTATATATGTTATTTTCTAAAATTTGAATATTTCATATGTTTTTGGTTAACTGGTTCGTTAGTCCGGTTCTGGTCTGGTTCTAACCAGTTCCGAGTTCAGGGAGTTGATTTGACTGATTTGGTTTTGATAAAATTGTCTATTGTCCACTGATTACCCTTAAAACATTAAAACATGCTGAGTGACTCCAGAATTTAATTTGAGGTTTTAAAATACTAGCTAATGGTGAGAAGAAATTTTTGCCAAATGAAAGAAATCCATTCACAAGAAATTCTGCCAAATGCAAAAAACATCATTAACATTTTAATCACACAAAAAAACGTGGGAAAAGACATATCATCAAGCTTTCCCCTTACAGTGACACTATGTTAACAGTCTGACACCATGTTATGGTCCAATGAGAACAGATAATCCATAACACAAATATGCATGCAAGCATACAATGTAAGGTTGTACAAATATGGTTTAGGTCCATATGGATAGACATGAATATATATCTTATTCTTTAAAATCTGAAATTTTTTTGGTTGTAAAAATATGGTTTGGGTCCATGGATAGACATCAATATATATATATGTTATGCTCTAAAATTTGAATATTTCATATGTTTTTTGGTTTTTGGTTGTACAAATATGGTTTGGGTCCATATGGATAGACATCAAAAAATATATATATATATGTTATTCTCTAAATATATATATATATATGTTATTCTCTAAAATATGAAATTGAATATTTCATATGTTTTTTGGTTAACTGGTTCGTTAGTCCGGTTCTGGTCTGGTTCTAACCAGTTCCGAGTTCAGAGAGTTGATTTGACTGATTTGGTTTTGATAAAATTGTCTATTGTCCACTGATTACTCTTAAAACATGCTGAGTGACTCCAGAATTTAATTTGAGGTTTTAAAATACTAGTTAATGGTTAGAAGAAATTTTTGCCAAATGAAAGAAATCCATTAACAAGAAATTCTGCCAAATGCAAAAAAAAATCATTAACATTTTACTCACAAAAAAAACATAGGAAAAGACATATCATCAAGCTTTCCCCTTACAGTGACACTATGTTAACAGTCTGACACCATGTTATGGTCCAATGAGAACAGATAATCCATAACACAAATATGCATGCAAGCATACAATGTAATGCACGATCCATATTTTGGAAAAACCTACTGATGTTCTACCAAATGAGAGGAGGCAATATAACACAACACATCAAATGAGCAATCATATTTCACTCTAGAGTGATGGACTAAAAAGGACCTCAAAGAGCTAACCACCTGACAATCTTTGTGGCGGGAATATTTACCACTTCCAAAGTAGCCAGTGATGACACATCGTGTGCTCTGGCTTAGCAGGGGATTCTTTATACAGTTCTGTTTTGAACAGCAGAATATTTGGAAAGCTGGGAAGATCAGATATAGGTAATATTCATGCTGCAGTATGATGTGCACTATGAAGGAACCTCCCAGGAGCATACTAGTTTACTGAAGAGTTCTTACTCGAATTAATTCGGCATAACCAACCAGTAGCTTTACATAAAATATGATAGCTGTTGCTTTTTTCTGGAACCACCTTCACCATACAAGTCATTCCATTGCTGCAGCTCTTTCATTATTGTGCCCTCGGATGCAAAGCTTGCTGATACCTGTTTAACAATAACAGATTCAGTGGACTGACCCCAGAAAAAGCAGGATCTAAAGATAATAATAGTCAACGTGAATCTCAACTAACCTGATTCTTTGCCTGCCTTATGTCTTCCATGGTCAGAGGCCTTAGGACAATAGGTTCAGCAGCCTCTTCTTTTTCATTTTTGTCTGCACCATTATTGGTTGATGTATCAGCCTTATTGAAGGGCCCTGACTTACTTTCTTCTGCCTTTTTCTCGAAATTCTCCTTTTCACCGGCCTGCAGAATATATATAGCAATACATTTACGGTTTTGAACATTGTTAAATAACCCAGTAACTCCAAGTAACATAAAATGGCTCTTTCAAAAGGAAATGTAGCAAATATGACCAGAATCTTTCTGGGTATTTCTATGCTCAAATTATACATGTTATGAATGGCATTAAGACAATGAGGACAAAATAATCAATGCATTAAATTATTCGGCACACTATGCTTTGACAAAGAAAATGGCGTTACAACCACCGACCTTTAGTTTCTCTTGCTCTCTCCTTATTAACTCTCTTACAGGCTGGAACGCTGCTGTTGTGCATAAGTTCTATACAGAACATCATCCAAATGCAACAAACTCATTAAGACATGACTCTTCAGTGAAATATGCCTTCTTTGGATTAAATGAAATAGGACACTATAGTGCTAGCCTACCTTCAAGTCACTGCCACTGTATCCTTCAGTTATGGCTGCAAGCTCCTTGAAGTCAAAACCTTGTTCAAGTTTCTCTTTTGCAAGGAGTGTCATGAGAATTTTTTCTCTATTCTCAACAGAAGGTAGACCTACCATGATCCTGTTCAACTCAGTTAAATCCAGATTAATAATTACAGATTAGATCATCGTCATTAGAAAACAAAAGGGGAAGCATGCGAAAAACTCACTTTTCCAATTACCTTCGCTCAAAACGTCTGATGATAGCTTCATCAAGATCGAAAGGTCTATTTGTTGCAGCCAACACAAGAACGCGCTCTCCATTCCTAGACAGCAATCCATCCCAGTGGGCCATAAACTCATTCTTGATTTTTCTCATCGCCTCATGCTCTCCAACCCTAGACCGTTGCCCCAGCATGCTGTCTACCTGCAAATAGTAATCCAATAGGGTATACAATATGATCTCAGCACCATTAGTTTGGTTTAGTCCTTGGAATAGTAGCTAATGTGTTCATCTCTCACTAAATCCTGAATAATAAACTTTGTCAATAGGGATTACAGGAATAGATAATAGACCTCATCAATGAAGATCACAGTTGGGGACACTTTTGCAGCCAAACTAAACAATGCCCTCACATTTTTTTCATCTTCTCCAAACCACTGCAATGATCTCAGTCAGAGACAGCATTTCTCAGTCCAAAATGTAACAAAATGTCAAGGAAGAAAGAGAATATCTTCCTAGACACATATATACCTTTGACGTAATGGTGGACATTGAAACATTAATGAAACTGGCACCAGCCTCAGTTGCGAGAGCCTTTGCAAGCATTGTTTTCCCAGTTCCTGGGGGACCAAACAGCAAGATGCCTTTGCAAGGCTGGATGGAAAATGAACAAAAGCATGATTGTTAGCAAAATCAAATTTTTAATGGATTTTATCCCAACATACTCTCTAGAGAAATATGCTACCTTAAGAAGCCCGCCTTTGAAAAGGTCTGGACGTCGAAGAGGCAACATTACAAGCTCTTGAAGCGCTTCTTTGACATTGTCCAAGGCTCCAATATCTGAAAAATTCACACCAATTTCACCAGCAGGAATGACCTCTGGTCTAATTCGTTTCTCAAAGTCATTGTCTGGAGCCACTCCCTATAACAATAATTATAATATTCATGAATATCTTTCAAAATTGTTTACATAATACACAAGAACACAATGCAATTGATCCAGAAGCTATGTTTTTTAACATGGCAGACTCACTAGTTTAGAAGGAAGAGGAGGTGGATTTGATGCCTTTGGACCGTCGCCTTCTTTCTTAGGGTCGGTTTCTTTCTTAGTGGCAACTCCCACAAGGGCAGTGCCGGTTTTCCCAGCTTCACTTTTGTTCTCTGGTGATGGAGCTGCTTCACTTGTGGGCTCCGCCTTTGCAACACCTGTCTCCCGAGGTTCCTGAATTTGAAAAAGGAGGAAATTGATAAGTTCCATTTAGTGATACCTGAGACAATTAGTAACAGATCAGAGTACTGTTTTCGAACCTTGGAAGAATCCCCATTGAACATTGGCAGCGTAGCTTTGTCTTCTGCCTTGCCTACCTGGAATATACTCAACCCATGCGCTAAGCTATTAAAATGACAATGAAAAGTTAGATAATCATTACCCAGCCTTACGTGTTTCATGATATGCATGTCAAGAGAAAGAGAGAAAGCTGAAACCTTTTAGATGAAATAACCAATCTTCCATTTCTGTACTCTGGATTCTTCGTATTCATTAGATGGTGAGAAATGGCTGACACAACAATTTCCTCCATATCTGCACAATCATAACCGACATCACTAATCTGTTTAAGAAGGACGTTCCAATTTTCATTCGATATTACGGGAATGAACTCACAAGTACTAAGAAGCTCCGAATCCGAAAAACAAATGGATCCCAAATCATCACATTCAAGATCATTTGCTGCAAGAATCTGTCAAAGTATGGATAACAACAGCAAAGCAATGGTCAGAAGCTAAATACTGATCACTAATGCAAGAACGCCTAATCTAAACTGCAATAATATGGATAAAATGATCAATATCATTTCTACATTCTACTTTTAACTTTAAAGAAAACCTTGCTAGAAGCCTCAATGCAATCATAAATATGCCCAATAAACAAAACAAGAAATGATAATCTGCAAGCTCTGGACTACAAATAAAAGACAAAAGATTTTGTTACAGTATCGGTAATATATGCATCTAAAATAACCATACGCACAACAAGATCATGAGTATTTAGAACTGGTATTGAGATACGACTGGACAGTTAATTCTTTATATTACCTCTGATATATGGTTCCTATTGTCCTGAAACTGAATAGCTTTCAAATCTTCTTCAAGCTGACTATTCCAGCTGACAAGGTGTGCATTGTCTTCTGGGGGCTTTATATCGATATTATAGGGAAATAATGATGCTAGCTTTTCATCTACTGCTCTGTAGTTCTGTTTGTCTGATGGATCCACCATTCTGGAACCCAGAACCAATACTGGTCCTGAAAGCTTCTTTACCATTTTGCAGAACAAACCATATATCTTTGGCGCTCTGAACATAAGCATCTCAACATCTCTCAAATATAGAAGTACAGGGCCTGTCCTAGAGATGGTCATTAAAACCTGTGGCATATTTTATCATAAGTAATACAGCCTACAAATTACCCTCACAAAAGAAAAGAAAATAATGCCTTAAACCTCACCTTATAAAGGGATTGCACAAGCAGTTTATCTTCAAAAGCCCAACTACTAGTCCGTTTTAAAGAACCTATACTTGATAAAAAAAATAGAGTGATGTCAATTCCAAAATAAATGATTGCTTCAGAGACGAGAAAAATCGTTAGTGAAAAGACAACATCGTTAATGGACCTGGATTCTGGGAACTTGTTGCTGATGCAGCAAGCCTTGATAAGTCGGCTGCCGATGCTGAGTTTCTTCTGAGTTTATGAAAGTTACTAAAATCTCCCGCTTCCCTGAAAGCAAACAAATGCTTTTAGGAGATACAAAATGAAAATATTTGCTTGTAGAAAAGAATGTCAGGGACAATAAAAAGAGAATCAAGAGAATTTCATCACTTTGATTTTGTTTCAACACTGCTGTTCTGTCTCCAAAGTGAACCTGAAAGTAAACAGTAAACCACTCATTTCAGGCTATGTAGATTAATACACAATTACGGTATTGAAGTCATGCAATTATGATCTATAAGCTATCACTAATGAAGAAACATTTAGAGCTTCTGTATATCTAGTTCACCTGATTCTTTGGGCTTGGAGTCCTCTCTTGAAGGAAGGATTGATAAATTTCCCAGTAATCCAGTCACACGATCCAGTGCAGATGAAGACATTGATTTTGAAAGCTGCAGGGATACTTAAAAAAACTCACAATCTTCTAAATACGAATAAGCAGATAACAAAATATAGAATACACCGAAAACAATTCATAGGAGAGAGGTTCATGAGATTCATACAGTGTCTGCACCTCCTCCATATTTGCTTTGCACCTGCCAAAATTTAATTAACATATACTCAGCAAGCAGTGCATTTAATAACGTTGGATGAATTGGATAGAATAGATTAAAACATACCCACTCCAAGTAACTTACCTTTAATGAAAAGTCTGTTACATCCAGCAACAACAATTTAGCCTCAAAATAGTGTGCTAATGCCTTTGCAAGCATTTGTAGGTATGGTTCTGCAAAGCATAATTTTACAAAAATCATCTTCCAATCTGAAGTACGACAATCTCCAAACACGAAAAAAGGGACACGGAGAAAAACACAAAGCTCACCTGCAGGGCCTGACAACAAAATTGCACGACTAGCCGGAGACAAGTTTTTTGTGTGTTTGGAAATTTCAGCTCGATTAAAATGAAGATAAGCAGCATTAGTCAATAGCACCCTTGTTTGATCACTGAAACGTATAGTCCACGTCCAATATACGTTAAAGTCGTTTCTCGTATTTTCATGGCAACTACTAGTCTCCTCTTCTAGCAAACAGAGAGCAGCAAGGAACTTCAAAGAACCCAAGAAAATAAAGGACTTCTATACGCAAAATAACCGAGAGAAAAAGATGCTTATGCGAGTAAGATAAAGGATCAGACGCACCAACTATCAATAAACATGAGACCTCTTATCCTAGGTGGTTGGGAGGAATTATTCGGATCCTCCCTACCCAAGTTCAATTCCCACCCGATGATGTAAAAGTATATATTCCTCATAAAATATATGCATATTTATCTGTGAACAATACCACAATAGCTTGCACAAGCTAATGCGTTTCGATCATAACAGAACCAAAGATCCAACTACGAAGGAAGCTAGCTCCGTGGGTGGCATCAAACTGACTGACTAGAAGAACAATGTTCGACAAGAAATAAAACCTCCCATAGTATGAAAGAATTCATAGTACAGTAAAACTCTTCTGCAAAATCATGGAATTATAAGATCCACTATTTCGAATTGAGATAATTGGACATCAAATTGAAACTACGTTGTTTACTAGAGGAAGTCATCTCTCCATAACAAGCCAATATTCAAATCCAATTCAGTCGATTTCCAACCTGCCGAAGGGAAATTATACTTGGAGAGCATTCCACAGACAGGAGCAGGCAAAGAAATCCTAAATATTTTAAATACCACTACAATGATCAGTTCACAAACTAAATACTTCCAATACCACTACAATAACCAGTTCACAAATAAGCCTTTTATGCAACACATTGAGAAACACAATACCATCTCCAACACAAGTGAAGACCATATCTATCTGAGTGAATATTAATCATCATCAATATCATAAATTTATAAAATTATTATTGTTACACGAACGAAAAACAACAAATATGATAATAATAAAAAGAATTCCATCACAATCCAATCCAAACTTTTATAAATATTAAAGCTTAATGTAATGTTTTGCAAGAAAGATTGATAATCTTTAAGTTAACATCTCTATCTTTGAGATGCCCACTGTTCCAAAATTAATCTCTTTAAAACTATTTGCATCGGTCTTTTAAGGGATGAGATCCACTTTGAACATAAACAGGGCACCCTTTCCTGATATTAGAATCAGCGATTTTGTAATTCGCAAAGGAATAAAGTCCCAAATTTAATTGAAATTTACTGCATTTTGGCATTTCCATTTCAAATTTTTGATGTTTTTAATCGAGTGAGTGACAAATCTGAAGGGTCCAGATCGATTTTGAATTATAAGAAGATATTATTATTGATACAAAATTCCCTTCACATGAATTAAAGCTGTAATATGAACGAAATCGGCCGCAATTTCTTCAATATATTGTGAATGTAAATTAGAACAAATTCTGCTCAGCCCGGAACAAGAACCAGCGTTTTAAAGACAACCTCTGTTAGTGTTTGAAAAAATCGGTCTTTAAACATGAAATGCCAGACATTATAAACCTTAGGATTAGGCTACTGAACAGCACCTATAGATGTTGGGTAAGGAAACCATCCAGCCAGTCGTGGCCTATATCTATCTTGTGTTTTATTTGAGAGCAGAGCACTTTGTCAAAGTGAACCGGGTGGTATTGAGGATAATAAAGTCTAGCATCCTTTTCCGAAAACGTACTACTTCCCTTGTGCAGCGTTTAATAACTCTGTGCTAAGCATCAATATTTGCAACCACAGATGGCCTATCGATTCCATAGTTTGCCAGGATATCTGCGACACCATTTTCCTGGCCAGGCACATGTAGCAGCTCATAACTCTCAAACTTGCCAAGGAGCTGTCTCGAGCCCCCAATCTTTTGCCCGTTCATCCTTTCATATTTTTTTCTCTGTAACTTTATTATTTCATTGAAAAGGTTACCAAATTACATTTTTCCTGGACTTTTTCAATTATTTCCTTGTACCTGAACTCGCTTGAAATATTCTAGAGTTCAATAAAAGATAAATTTAAATATGAAACTATTTGATCTCAAACTTTGATTAAAGATGATATAACGAGATTAAAGATAATATAAAGGCTTGAGATATGAGCATTCCCACCATTAATTTACGAATTCATGAGAAAGAGGGTGATAATATTTCAAATTTTGTTTATTTCTTATGTTTTTTTTATTCAAGCACTACACTGCATCAAAATGTTTAACTTTTTATATCTCTTAGTGTAAACATGTTGAATAATAAGATGATTGAAAAACAGTCTGCGACAATGAACCTCTTCGCAAACAAAATTTAGAAACACATTGTGATATTTTGCTTGTCTTTTACCGATTTGATTACCACCACTAAATTACCAAAAATCTCTAACCTATCCATACCTTTTCATTTACCAACAAATATATTAATTTTAAAATTTTCATTTACCAACCAGAATATTAATTTTAAATCCCTCCACCTAGGTTCACATGTGGAACAACATCCAATCATTCCCTTCAATTACCCATGATGTTCACTTGGACTTGTAGAGAGAAGAAAAAATAAAGAAAAGATGGAATAAACGACTTTCCTGTCTGCAAATGAGCTCACAATATCCATCCATTTTAATGCTATAGCGGTACCAGGGTCATATCCGTGCACTTTAATGCTAGTGATACCATGGTCGAGAGTGTGCTGAATTCCAGCAATGAGGACCTTGTATTAGGCTCTGTTATTCGTAGCCAAGAAGACGACCGAATCTGAAGCCAATGCTTGCAGTGGCAGGATTCCCTCCGCAGCCTGCGTCGAAATACAGTGTTCATGGAGGAGAAGGGAGGGGTCCGACCTACAGCCACGTCTTCTTAGCAACTGTGTCAGTTTCTTCTTCTTTTCTCCAAGAAAGAAATTGGCCTTTCTCTTGGAGTGAGGTTTCAACAACAATAAGATAGATATTATAATTCATCAGGTTATTAGTTACTAGCCAGGCTCAACCGGGATTTGAACCTGGATAGGAAAAATAACAGTGATTTCACCAACTACCTTAATTAACCCCAATTAACAACTATGTTAGTTTCTATCTTGCATCATTTTCTAATTTCCCTGGCTCGAAGCGAAAACCCTAATCCAGGGAAGACGAAGGATTCAATCACCCTGTGCTATGTTTGATAATGTGCTGTCTAAGAATCAGACATTGAAAGAACTACCGTCCAACAAGTGATTATATATCACTGTTTACAAGCTGCATTGCCAATATTTATTTGGTTTCGTCCTTTTCCATCATAGGCAACACAGGAGCACCGAGCACGGTCGGCTTTCTGGTGACAAATCAAAGTTGTCAAATTCAACCGAAGCTGTGAGAAATCGCTGAACAGGATTGGGGACTTGCGGCCAGAGAAATTAAAGAACCGAACCGCAGGATAAGGGAGGCTAAGGTGACAAGATTCTAATCAAACTGACTGCGCGCGCAGAGCAGTGAACGCTTTCTGCAGTGCATTCAATACCCAGAGGCCAAGAATGACCCATGCCCGCCCCGAACCCTTGCAGAGCTCGAGGACACAAATACAGAAGTAATTTATTTTAATAGAAAAGTATGCGACCCATTTCATACTTTAATTTAGCTGGAGGATAACTATTTGTTTGTACGGACAAAACAAGACAATGAAAAGAAAACCGTAAAGAAAACCGTAGACTGTTTTTTGTGAATCTAAGTTACAGATATCAAATTTTATTTTTATTTTTACATTTTAGGTGTTTGACATTTTTTAATTTGGCGTTGAATTTATTTCCACTATCAAAAACATAATTTAAAAATTGTTTTTGCAAAATTGGTTGAATTTTTTTTACCAAAATTCTAAGACTTTTAACCATCGTCGACAATTACTCCGCTAATAAAGTCCTCCAATAAACATGCCCGCAAAAAAAACCTCGAAGAAATAGAACAAATGACCCGACCAGTAAAGTAAGATCGAATCCTCCTCAAAGGCCGTGATATTCCTATAATGAATATAAAAATCAACTTGAA
The DNA here is from genome assembly GCA_000404065.3 of Pinus taeda. Lineage (NCBI taxonomy): Eukaryota > Viridiplantae > Streptophyta > Pinopsida > Pinales > Pinaceae > Pinus > Pinus taeda. The sequence continues at coordinate 33,556 of APFE031581205.1, forward strand.
AAAGGGTAATAGATGCAAGACAGTGACTGAGAAATAATATTTATATCGTACATATCAATTAGCATTATAAAAGTTGGTTTTCTCTTACAGCATAAAATCTAGTATAGTATATGGTTATATGTGTAGAGGCATTTTGGAGCAATGGCAATCATGGAATTTATAGATGGTTATGATTGTAACCAAAGTATTGAAATTGACAATTGCTTCCTTTAGTGTTGTCTATGTTGTGTTGTTTGATTATTTAGTCGATACTTATACATTGATCCTTTTTTAGTATCTATGAATCTTGACCAACATGGTAAGTAGTCATGGCTTATGGGTTTGGTTTTACTTTATGTGATAGCTATGTCGAACTTATTGATGAATATTGTGTGTTTTTGAGTTTGTTATTTAGTAGGTAATCAATAACTTTATTAAAACATTTTGATATAATTACTCATTTATTTTGTTATCAATATCAATTATGTAAGCTATCGAAAGTTTTATAAGTTTAATGGAGTGCTTTCCCCTTATTTGTTTATAAGTTTAATGGAGTGCTTTCCCCTTATTTGTTTATATAGGACAATAGGCAATATAGCATTGCATGTATCTTACTCATATTTTTTTTGTCCAACTTATTGATGAATGTTGTGTGTCTTTGAGTTTGTTATGTTACGTATGTAACCAATAACTTTATTAAAAAAAATTAATATAATTACTTATTTATTTTGTTGTTAGTATTAATTACATAAGTTACTAAAAGTTTTATGAGTTTAATTAAGTGATTTTCTCTTATTTGTTTATATATAGGGCAATGGACAATGAAGCATTGTATGGATCTTATTCACATATTCTCTTTGAATTCTTTTTATTCTCTTTGAATTCTTCTTATTGCAAACTAAGGAGATGTTTTTTATATAAGAGTATTATTTTAATTTGTTTTTTCTTAATTTCGGAATAATTTTAGACTTTTTTAGATGGATTACATAGAGAGAAGTTGATTTCTCTTATTGCCATATAATGTAGCCAAATATGATTATTTCAATATGTTTTTAGAGGATTAGAATAAATTTAGGGACAAATTAAGTTTTGTTTAGATTTGGAGGATACAAACCCCAGAAGATTGTGGTTCATGTCATTTCCTCGAGAAATTGTATAAATAAACTCGTTGTAGCATGCAAATGCACTCACTCAGAGAGTCAGAGTCAAAGAAGACTCGGAAAGTTAGAGGGAGAGAAGGGATCAAGAGAGTATAAAGTGTTAATGTGCATATAGAGTCCTAGATGTAAGGATATTTAGGGTTTTAATGAAATCAAAGATTTGCAAACCCTATCCAATATTTGCAAATTCTCCTTTTTGCTCAATTGTGTTTGAACTTTTGTACAATCTATGTGAAAACTCTGTCTATATGCTTAATTTTTAAATCCCCTACAGATGTACATGTCACTAACAAATTGACAGTAGAGATCGAAGGTACGTGCGTCGATTTAAGCAATTGTGAAGAAAATGGATTGATTTGTAGCATAGATCAATGAGTGCATTAAAGGAGGAGTTTGAACCATGCAAGAGAAAAAGTTCTAGATACCCAGTTATGTCCATTTTAGATTATTCAAAATCCCAAATATACATTTGAACCAAGATTTTATCTAGCTTGTCAATTGTCTTAAGATCAATGACTATCCAATTATAAGTCATCCAACATCTAGAACTTTTCTTAAGCTTCATTTTTAAGCTTTTTCCAATTTCCACTATCTGGATTGTACTCCCACATTTACAGTCAGTGTTGATTCAACATCCATCTCATCAAGTGTAATGAGGATCGTGACATGGAAGGTGACGTGGATGTGACAGATTGTGATGTGGAAGGTGATGTAGATGTGAAGGGAAAGGTGATGTGGAAGATGATGTGTACGTGACATGGATTATGGCATGTACAACTGTTGTGTGGCATTCGACATACTGGTTTTTCATAAAGTACTCTTCCAATATTTTTTGCTAGTTGGGGACCAGGGGTTCCACATCCAAATGTTTGGAAAAGAGCCAGATCCAAATTATCTAAACTTTTCCAAAGTCACATTTTTAAGGTTTTTCTAGATTTCCAAACTACTAGATCCAGATAAGCAAAAAAATCTAGAGTTTAGGTTCCATTGCCAAGTTTCTCTTAGGCTTAACCAAGGATTTGTCCTCAAATAATTTGTTTTCTAACCACTAGCAAAGAAAGACTATGGCTACCAAACCTCGTTTCCCATCATCTAGGTAAATTTTCCAACCTCTGGATTTTTTCAATTTCTGACATCTGGATCTGAACTTCTATAAATGTCGCATTTTAAAGGGTTTTTGAACATTGAACATCCATATTCAAATAATGATAAATCATTCGACTTTTATTTAATGATGGATATTGAAGATCCAATTTATTGTTAGCCAAGGAAAACATCTAACCTCTATTTAGTGACATAACCCAAACCTTCAACTTCAGTGTAGTGACAAGAAAGAGAACGTGGATGTGATGTAGACTGTGACATGGAAGGTGATGTGGACATGATGTGAAAGCTAATGTGAAAGGTGACATGGATTGTGACATGAAAAAGTGTGACGTTCGATCCGACATCCAAGTTTTTCATGAAGTACCCTTTTAATATTTTTCCAAATTTCTCATTGCAAATCAAGGGTTCCATAGTAAGGTTCCAACATCTGAAGATTTAGAAAAGATCTAGATCCAAATGTCTAGACTTTCCGAAAAGTTGCATTTTTAAGTTTTCTTCAAATGTTTAAAAATTTTGAATCTAAACAAATGAGAATTTATGGATTTTAGGTTCCACTACTAAGTTTTTGCTAGGTTTAACAAAGGATTTGACCTCAAATAGAGTGTTTCCATCCACCATCAAAGAAATATTCCAGATTTTCTAGATTTCAAGTTCCACTACAAGTTCCACCCAAAAATAACGAAGGATTTGACCTTGAAAATAAAGTATTTTTCAGCCATTGGTAAAGAAATATTCTTGTCACTAGGCCCCATATCCCAACATCCAAATAGGTTTTCTAACATCCAGACTTTTTCATATTCCAACATCTGACTTTGGACTTTTACAGAAGTCACATTTTAAAGGATTTCCAATTTCTAGATGTCAAACATCTGGATTTAGTTTAACGATGGGAAATCATTTGGAATTCATTTAGGGATAGATTATGGAGATCCAATTTTTGTTTAGTGGTAGAAAACATCTGAATTTTGTTCCAACTTCTGTTTAGTGATGGGAAAAGAGTTGACAAGTGATAAAATGGAAAATTTGAAAATTTGTGTGGTTAGTTGATGGATCCAACCCTATGAATTTTGTCTATTGATAGAAGAGCAATTATATGGCTTAATTGATAAATCCAACCACACAGAGTCTATCGATTGACAAAAAAGGTGAAGAATGAAGAAATTTACAATCAAATAAATTAGCAAGTCATGTACAAGAAAAGACTCGATTGATAGAAGGTTCAAAATGACATAAATTAAAAATCAGAGAGTGGATTGGAGAATGTACATAGAAACAAAGATAGAGAAGAGATGTGACTACAATGGAAAATTGGTTGTTGTAAGAGTTTTTCCAACAATGTAAAGCTAGAAGATCAAGTAAAGATCTTCATAAGGTAGAATTGCATCAATTTCTTTATGAAGATTTGAAACCATGACTAAGATTGAAAAAAATAGATGGATGCAGTGGATGACTACTTGGTGAGAATAAATAAATGAGTAGATGGGATGACTTGTCATTGAGTCCTTGACATATATAATGAGTTGGTAGCAACTCTTGTGTGACCTAATTTATTACTCAAGAACCACAAAAACAATCACTTACAAACCAATTATTTCTCTTCAGTGGAAAAATCACCACACATTTAATATCAACATTAACAAATTTAGAATGCCTCCTTCATACCAATGCTAACTCTGTATGTCCATGGCATAAACCAACCATGATAATGATATCATGGGAGTTAGTTTTCATCAATGTTTGATAATTACACCCTATATAGTATTATGATTAGACTAATCTTAGAGAGGCTCATTCAATGATCAAATCTTACGAATTTATTGCCAAATATTTCTTGACATGGTTCTCCAATCCAAGCAATTTAATGCCTGCTTGTGTACATATCATGTTTAGAAAGAATTGTAGTTGAGGTTCCATTCGTTGAACATGCAAAATGAAGCCCAATTTTAAATGTTGCAATGGAGGTGATCGCATGGGTAATGAATTTGCATTTAAGTATTGAGGGGCTTTCATAGCGCATTATATTAGATATCATTTTTGGGATTCAATTGTGTTAAAGTAAGTCATTCATCTATGACCATTTCCATGAGAAGTAGTCATAACTGACTAATTTCTCATGATTTTTTGAATAGTCCACTTAGCACTCATTGCATCGGGTGATGCTCACAGGGGTGAAGAAGTGGGATTGAAACTAGTGAAATGAATCACATAGCGTCGATCATCACTTCCGGGGCTTGCACCTGGTAACCAAGACTTCCCAGGAGATCACTATTCTAGATCGCCTTAGCTCAAGCGCACTTAATTGTGGAGCTTTCCCCACAATCAAGCCCACTTAGCTTGCTACCCCATTTGCAAAAACCTTAGCAAGTATTGTGGCTCATAAACCCTTCACTCTTTTGTATTTAAGTATTGAAGGGCTTTCGCAATGCATTATATTAGATCTAAACTAACATATGTTGTCAAGCACATGTCCCCAAATACAAAGGCTAACAAAAACAACACTAACACATATTCCAGCATCTTTAATAATGAAGTACTTCACTTCAAAGAAACCAATTTTTCTAACAACTACACATTGCTCAAAAAAACCTTTTTTTGTAACTACACATTTTTGAGCTATAATTTAAATCTTTTTATTTTTTTATTTTTTTAAATCTTTTTATTTTTTTAAGTTATGTTTTAGTTGAGATAAGTTGAAATTATAAATCTGAAATATAAAATTTGTATAATCTCAGTATTTTAAAAGTTTTATAGAAGTTTTAAGAGATTTTAATATGTTCCAAAATATATTTAAAATAACAAAACGAACCATAATTTCATTAAAAAAATCATTAATTGTACCTCGTTGACCAACACCTTTCCTTTTAAAAAACAAAATAAAACATAAGACTTTAGCCCTCTCTCTGTAAAGTTTCCTAACCTAATGAATCAAATAACCATTATCCAAACATAGATGAAGGCACTTTTAAACATAGGCAGAGGATCCAAATATTAGATGAGACACTTTTAAACATAGACAGAGGATCCAAATATTAGATGAAGACACTTTTAAACATAGACAGAGGATCCAAATATAAGATGAAGGTATTTTTACACACATGTATAGATCACAGTCTAGCCAGACAATTTTTATATATAGTAATCTTGTTTGCGAAACCAAGCTTCATTTTTCCCAAAATGAGATTGAAACCCTGGAACTGATAACTTCAGGGAAATGCAGATAGAGTTCATACAAAGATAAGCTTATGATGAACGAAAATATATAAATACTTGAACATGGGCAACCAATTTAGCCATAGATTTATCAAAAACTCCTATCTATCTCCAGGGATTCTGAAATATAACCCATACCTCCTATCTATCTCCGGGGATTCTGAGATATAACCCATACCTCCTATCTATCTCCGGGAATTCTCAAATATAACCCATACCTCCTATCTATCCCCGGGGATTCTGAAATATAACCCATAGTGTTTACAGTTCTAGCTATTTGTAAATTGGAGATTTTTTTACATAAAGCTATTTAGTTGATGCATTTGGAACTGTGAATCATCATTTTCGAAACCATCTAATGTAAATGATCATTTTAAATTTTAGCTATTTAACTATTTAGATTACTCTCTCACCCATGACATACCTACTTCCTGTTACTCTAGGACAACCCAATATACCACTCTGTGTAGTTACCATTCAGAGAAAACCATATTATCATAGATATCGATGCAAATAGAAGAGCTTTTAAAATCCACAAAGCGACTAAAATTCATTTTGGCGGAAAAATCTCAACACCGGAAAAGGATTTACCATCCAGCAAAAGAAAACTTAACCCACCTGAGATAATATGGAAATTCATTGAAAGTAACATTACTGTCTTTGCCTTGAACGACCTGCTTGGCGAGCTCTTGCTGAATACATTCAGCCCAATTGACAGGCGGCACAGCACTGCCACCCCACTTATTCAACGTCTGCCCAAATCCAAGCCCAAGCCCAACTCCGATTCCAACGCCGAGAGCAGACATCAATGCCGCCTTCCCCTCCATAGTTGAGAACAAGGAACTGACAGAGAGGAAATCTAATATAGGAAAACGAAGAAGAATCAGAATCCCCTCTGCGAACACAGCGGAAAACACAACCGGCAACAAAAACTAATATATATTGAGGAGAATGGGAGAAGAAAACAGAGGAGGGGCGCGGAAGCAGAATCGATCCTGAGACCTGCTAAAGGCAAAATGAGATGATTATTTTAATAAATATAGAAACAAAAACAAATCAAATCTTCTGATGGGAAAGAAAGACAAAGATGATAAGTGTGAAAATCAAATCTTCCCCTTTCTTCCCTCTCCCTCGCCACCGTTTCATCAATTCCTTCACATCCCCGCTAAACTAAACCTCTATATTATATGATTTAATCTGTAAATTACGAACGTCGGTCTGCGTTAATTTATTTTTTATTATTTTTTTTTTAAGTCAACCTCCACATTACGCCCCACTCCTGTTAATCCGCTGTTGTCGTTTTCGTATTCTCCTCCCTTCCACTAAGGATAGCAACGATCCACCGCCACGCTGAATGCCGGGGAACCGGCTTTCTGTGACCGGAGATTGCCTCGCTGCGCAGTTGCCACGTTGGCACCGGGGTGATTACCTGCCAAAGATGAACGAAAGGTTACCGGCAACGAGATCGATTTAGTAGGCGGCCGTTTTGATTTCCTGTCTGCCTCCGCTTTCTTCAGCTTACATTTTTTAATCCTTTTGGAAATCATCACCCCACCCAAACCCAATTTGGCACTGTCGAGACCCCTAAACCCTACCCATCTGTGCCTCGTTTTCCGAAGCGTTCAGGGATCAAACTTCAAGATGATGACTAAGCTGCTTACAGTTGTGATTATACTGGGCAGTTGCAATACTTTACACTGGGCATCTTTATATAGGTGGCAGAGCTGTAATGGGAATGGTTTACCATGAGTCATGACATGTGACAGAGCTGTAATGGAATGATTTACCATGGCTTTTGAAACGGATTTTCATAACTAAAAATTATTATGAGAATATATTCATCATAAGTTCGATAGGGAGTATATGAGATTGAATTTTAATGTGCAAAATAATCCATTTTTTTTCTTATTTTTAGTGTTATATTTAATTGTATTTTTTTTTCTTTTAATTCAATAGGATGCACATTACATTGAATTTTAATACGGAAGATAATAAGGTTTTTATTAATTAGTAGAGTGAATATTCAATTATATTTTCTTGTATTTTGTTTTTTTAAATTAAATTGTATTTAGGTGTAATGAAATTGTATTTTCTGGTAGTTAAATTATATCTTCTTGTGATTTGTTCACACTTAATTATAGGGATTGGGTGAATAAATTGTAAATAATTAATAAGAGAAAATGAAGAGTCATCGTGAGATGAAACTCAACATCCACTCCCTCATGTATATAATTATGAATAGCTCAAATGAATAAACATAATCTCATTTGAGGAGTTACCTCCTGGATTGACAAGGTATCAGAGCCAGCTCCATTTTTGGCATTGCAGTATGCTATTGTAACGCATTTCTACCATTTTTCATAAATTTGTCCAGCATTTCCTGTAGTCTACCATATTCTTCGTTCCTATGCTCTCTGCCCTCTACATGATAATCTGGTGTAACGCTCATACCTGCACAGGTCCCAAGACTCGTCCTCAACTTGCGACCTGCTCCCAGTCAGCGTCTCCATTCCTGATTTCTTAACGCTACATAAAAACCAAAACTCTTTCATGAGCAAGAAATTTTGTCTCATCATCAAATTTCTTGGTGTTCAAGGCGATGCTGCTTGAGGCTGCTTTGTTTGATCATGCATTAAATTTCTTGATAGTTTCAATGGGGCCTCCAGTTCGACAGGCAGTATTGACAATGTTCTCTTCCTTTTTAGCTGCAGTGTTAGGAGTTGATTCCCAATCCTGACTAATCGGTCCTATTCCAGTCTCTCTTCATTGTATTTCTCATCTCTTCGATTGTTCATTCCACGCTGCAGTTGTTCCAAATACGCTGCCCATTCTCCTATATAATACGCTCCAATACGCAGACCACCATTTTCCAACCTCCTCCTCGTCTTCTTGCCCTCCCACGCTGCGTTGCTCCTCCCAATTTACATTGCTTCTCTACTCTAATACGCAGTCAACAGCTCTCGCCTCTGCTTACAACATTGGCTTTCCAATATGCAGCATTGGCTCTCCAATACGCTTACCTCGACCTCTCCACACATATATGTTGTAAACGGCCCCTCCTCCAAAACTTCATTGCGCTGCTCCTCCTCCCACATTGTACATTGCTCCCTCCAGTGCGCTACTCCCTCCATACCACCCCTCCTGGCCCCTCCTCCCCGAATCCACTGGTTGTTAATACTTTACACTGTGGTGTCGTTGAATAAAGCAGGTATCAATACATTATATTGTTAATACTTTACTGTGTTGTGATGTTGAATAATATGGGGATATTTATACCTCTGCTATAAATATCAGATTGCATTTTTTTCACCATAACAACATTTCTTTTCCAGTAGAAGCATATTTTTTTTTACGGTACACAGATTTTTAAAATGAATTTATTAATATCTATTGTGGGAGTGGTTCTCACCAGCAAGGAGAACTATCCAGAATGGTCATGGAAAATCAAACACACTCTCATTTTTAATGAGTTGTGGAAAGGAGTATGTGTTGGAGACGGAGACAAAGAACCATAACAGCGTACCTCAAACAAGGAATTCGCCATTTGGGAAAATAAGAACAGCAAGGCTTATGCCTTGATTGCAGCGTCAATACATGAAGAGGTGAGTCACCATATTTTTCCATTTTCAAATGCTTTTGAAGCCTTACAAAAACTGAAGGAACTCTATGACTCACACTCTGCGATTGAAGTCGTTCAACTCATGATTAAATTGTTCAACCTTGAATTACAAAATGATAATCCTCTTGCTCTTGCATCAAAAGTAAAATCTGTTATGCATGATATCAAAGTCACTAATGTTGAACTAGACATGATAGCTTTTGTCAACGCACTTTATCCCACTTACTCAAATTATCTTGAGTCATTGCAAGCAAATGGAAACCTCAAAGAAATTACTTTTGACTCCCTTGTGAAAAAAATCGCTGAAAGAGAGATTTTGGGAAGAAGACAACTCCTCAGTCTTCTGAAAACATTGTGTGTCTTGCACATAGAAAGAAGAATATTTCTCAAGATTCTTCTAGAGGAAGAGGTGGTCGAAGAGGAAGAGGAAGAAGAAATTTCAGAGGTAGGGGGGGCAGACACTCTCAAGGAGAAAAGTCAAATTTGCATTACATACATTGCAAAAGAGATGGATCACATGATGCATCCACATGCAAGTTGCCTTGGGACAGAATTGAGCAGGAAAGAAACCAACCCAAAGGTAAAACTAATGACAAAGAGAAAGGTAAAGCATCTGAATCTGCTCACTATGTTGTGGCACATTGTAATATTGGAGTAAATGAAGACTTATTTAATGTTTCACTTGCTTCTTGGAAAAATGTTTGATTGCTTGATTCATGAGCAACTTGCTACATGACTTTTGGAAGAGATTTTTTTGAAGAATTTATTGACAATGTTGATGGAGCAATGTACTTTGCAGACAAATCAAAACTCAAGCCATCAGGGCTTGGCACAATCAGGCTGAAATTGCCTGGTCTTCCAGACTTTCTTCTGCATCATGTTTTATATCTTCCATAGTTGAGGAGAAACTTGTTGTCTTTGGTCCACATCCGCTAGTAAGGAAACTCCATTCACATGTTTGATGGCAAGGTTGAGATGAGAAAAGCATCAGACCACTCACTTGTCATGACGAGGATAGAAGAAGAAAGGCTTCTCAAGCTGCACGATACCTCTGCTTGTGCACAAAATTTCTCATACAATTATCATTATGATGAAGGTACATTTCCATCAAGTTTATTATGGCATGCTATATTTGGACACTTGAACTATGACAACCTCCGCTTGTTGAAGAAAAATGGTGTTACTATTTTACCTACAATTCCTAGGAAATTTAAGCAATGTGATGCTTTCATTCTAAGAAAGCGTAGAAAACAGTGTTTTCATGATTCACATTTCAGAGCACATAGAAAACTTGAACTCATTCATTCATATTTATGTGGTCCAATGCATGTTCCTTCTGCAAATGGATATAAATATATGATGACATTTATTGATGACTGCACCAAAATGTGTTGGTTTTATTTATTGAAGAACAAATCTGATGGTTTTCAAACATTCAAGAACTTTCATACATGGATTGGATATGATGCACAATCTCATATTGGCTCTATTCGCACTGATAATGGAAAAGAATACACTTCAAATGAATTTGAAAACTATCTTCACCAACATGGGATCAAACATCGAACAATTGTGCCTTATAATCCCCAACAGAATGGAGTAGCTGAAAGAATGAATAGGACTATCTTAAATATGGTGCACTCCATGATGTTTTTCAAGAATGTAAAATTGATGTTTTGGGTTGATGCAATTCTATGTGCTGTATATGTAAAGAATAAATGTCCATCTAATGCTATTAAAAACAAGACTCCTTATGAAATGTTGCATGGGCACATTCCTTTGGTAAAGCATTCCAGGGTCTTTGGTTCCACATGTTATGCCTTGATACCAAAGGTACATAGAAACAAACTTGGCGCAATGTTGGGTCCTTATAATACTAGTGATTACCCCATTACTATTGTATTTTTACCCCTTATTAATATTCTTGTGCCCCTATTATCCCCGTATTGTTATTACTGTGCCCCATAGAATCCCTCTATTGTTATTTTTGTGGCTTTATATTATTATTGTTAGGTCGGCTGGGTTATATTGTGACTCCTTAGACTCCTATATTAGAAAGGAGGTTTTGTCATTTGAATCATCCAAGAATTGTTCATTTATGTAATGTAAAGGAGGTTGCCCCCTTGAAGAGGCGGAATTCTAAGGCGTTGATCTATCTTTTC
>APFE031581205.1:56210-71193 GCA_000404065.3 Pinus taeda
AAAATTTAAAATTAAAATTAATTAATTTAGAGGCAGCCGACTTCTCAAAATTGAGAGCCGACCTTCCTCTTTGCTTTCCTCATCTCTATTTATACCCTAATCAGCTGCTCTTCTTCTATCAAGCTTCAAGTTGCCCTGATGATGGATCCCAGTTGGGATTCGAAACGTTGGCAGAAAAATCTTATTACTATGGAATCTCCGATGACTGAATAAAAAATGTTAGCATCAGTTTCTTGGCATTGTCTTTTAGGGATTGTTGGAAGGTTGGACCAGCTCATCATCAATTTGAATAAGAAAAGGATTGAATTGCAAAAGGTGAAAAACAGGGAAATAATGGTCTCATAGGCTATTTTTAGTCTCATGGACCTTAAAATATCATTTCATTTAAAAAGCAAAAAGTATATAAACCTGGTGATGAAAGTAAATCTAGCAACTTAATTTCTTACAATCATGACAACCAATTTCTCACATTTAAAAAGCAAAAATTATATAACCCTTATTCTAAAATGAATACATTTATCACTTAATTATTTTATACTAGCCTAGATCCATCTTACTTCTAGATCTACCAAGGGTTGAGAGGGATCAAATCTCTTTTCATTCTAAAAGAGGTTTGCATCTCAAGAGATTTGATCCCACTCTTGGTAGATTCTAAATTAAGATGGATCTAGGCTGGTTTAATTTTCTTCTTTAAATAGACTATATTCTACATGAACATGATAGGTCAATACCATGTGTTATTTTATTCTTATAGGGTTATTTTTATTTTGTTATTATTTTTTTTCCACATAGTTAAAAAAGTTTACATTATATTAATATTTTTATTTTTATTTCTTTAATATAATTTGACTTATTCAAAATGTTAACCATTACATTACAACATCTCTACAACTCAATAATAATTTTATTATTTTTATGTATTTAAAAAATTAATAATATAAAATTAGGTATTGTTTAAACATTATATCATTTTTTGGTAGAATCTACTACAAAGCTTCTAGAGGGATCACATCTATTTTTCTAAAAGAGGTTTGCATCTCAAGGGATTTGATCCCTTTCACCACTTGGTAGAATCTGCTACAAAGCATCTAGAGGGATCAAATCTATTTCTCTAAAAGAGGTTTTCATCTCAGGATTTGGTCCCTCTCGCCACTTGGTAGATATAGAGTTAAGATGGATCTAGGATGGTTTAACTTCCTCTTTAAATAAACTACATTCCATATAAATACCATGTGTCAATAACATGAGTTTTCAATACCATGGGCCATTTATATTTTTATTGTTATTTTATTTCGTTGTTGTTATTGATATTGTTATTGTTATTTTTATTTTTATTTTATTATGACCAAGTTAAAATACTTACATTACATTAACTTTTTATTTTTATGTAATTTGACTTAGTCAAAATGTTAAACATTACATTACAATATATTTATTATACTATTCTGTGAAATAATAATTTTATTATTTGTATGTATTTAAAAAATCAATAATATAAAATTAGATATTGTCTAAACATTATATTTTTTAGAGTTTTTGGCCTGAATTTTTTTTGTCAAATCTTGATATTTATTGTTTAAAATCAGTTTTTTTATTGTAAATATAAATTCAACACTTTGAAAAACTCTTGACACGCTCCATTTGTAGAGGATTAAACAAATTTGACAAACTTCCAAAACATATAAGAAATAAACTACAAAATAAAATTATATATCAAAACCTAAAAAACAAACAAACAAACAAAAACAAAAACAAACTTTATCTAATTTTTATTAAATAAAAAGGATCATCAACTTCCATAAAAGTGTGTAATATTGTTTCTCAAATTTTAATCAATACAAAAATGGATTGTATGAAAATTTTCAAAATTAAAGCCATGCTAAGAATGCAACAGAGTTTAACCTTAGCAAAGTGTACGAATCTAATATAATTATCACAAATTCAATAAGCAAAGTGTAAGAATCTAATTACTTAATGGTAGCATGTTGGGCCAAGTTATCTTTTATGGTGTTGAAGCTTAACAAATTTTACTTGGAGGTTTGTTGGATTTTAAGTGGATGTTTTAATAGTTTGGAGTTTTAATATAACAAATTGTGATTTAAACCAAACTACATGCTTTGAGAGTAAGTGACCTAGAATTCCTTAAGGCTAGGCTTAGCCTTTACAACCCCAACAAATATCAAAGACATGACTCATTGAAATCATGGTTCACGTGGTTGAATTTTAGCATTGGAACCTAGTAAGTCATGAAATGACTTGACTTGACTTGACTTGATTGGGCTATGATGTTTGAATATAATATTTTTTCTTCAATTGTGAAGGGTGACTAGTTACCTACTTCTAGATATCTCCTTAGTGTATCTCATCTCCATTTCCCAACTTGTATTCAATCCATCTTACATATTTGAAACTTGATGACTTGGCCTATATAAGTTGATGAATAAAGTGGTGGAATAATGCAATAGGCCAAATTATGAACTTCTTACGAGGATTTAGTTAATAGATAGCAATAAGTTGACTAGTCAAACATAAAGAAACCAAAAAATAATTTGAAGAAGCCTCATGCCTCCTTCAAATCACTCCTTGTGCTTTTGTGCTCCAATCTCATGTAGCCTTTAAAAGGCCAAAGGGACCTAGATTCAATCTAGGCTTCGCTAGCTCAAAACTAGGGATTGACCTACGAAGGAATTTTTCAAAACTCTACTAGCTATTATTGAAGCTTTTAAGAAGATTCATTATCTCTAGATGGCTTCAAGCAAGGTCATGAACACGAACGAAATCAAGTGGGCCTTTTTCGCACATTATCATACTATTTTCCAATCTCCTAGGATCTCGTATGCATGGAGGCTAGCCATGCGAAAATGTATTGACCTTGTTCTTTATAAGGTATCCCTTGAGAAAAATAATTAATTTTTTTATCAAGATTTAACCTTCACAAAGATGATAAAAACCTTGATGGTGATGGTTGATGAAAAATTACTAGGGATTAATGGTTTCCGAATGTTGTGTTGGGTTGGAATTGCTCAGTCTACCAAGAAGTTATTTGAAAGAATCTCTCATAGACTAATAAGTCTCACCCAAAATTTTCACCTCCAACACTCAAATTTGTGTGACACTTTCTTGCCTCAACCATAGGGGCTTGATTAACCAACACCTACTATTACAAGACTAAACCTTTTCACTTAGGAACCTATAACTATGCCTTGAGTTATAACTTGTTAGATATACACTTGAGTTCTACAACCAAATTATGTTTCACTAAGAACATGTTCCATTGTGGTATTAAATTGTCACACCAATACTTTAACACTTTTCCAAATTCAACAATTCAAGGATCAACAAAATTCAACAAGAAAAGAGGCCACAACACAAAAGTATGGGTGGTACTCAAGATCATGCGTTAATTTTTTTTATTATGAAGAATGTTACAAGAATATAAGTAGGGACTCTGGTCAATTTACTTGCAATTATTTTATAGATATACAAATGTTACAAGGCACAACTTCCTATTGCCACAACACCTACATAATCTAACCCTTAATTTTACCCACTTTCCCTTGGGAAAGAATTTAAATGGAATTTGCGAGAGGTTTACTAACAACCAAGAATGGACATGACCACCCATTCATGGCAGTTGACAAATCCAACAAGATATACATTCTCATGCCCTGTAAAAAAATCATCAAAGGGAAAGAAGCAGCAAAATTGTTCTTTAAATAGGTCTTGGTGCACTTTGGGATACCTAGGAGCATCGTTGTAGACAAGGACACCTAGTTTGCTAGTGACCATATGCTTGGCAACGAAAACATTAAACAATTGACAAATACCTTCTTTCTTGAGAAGGAGGAGGAGGTCTTCTTTGTGGATAAAGCCCTCTTCCTCGAGCAGGTCATCTTCCTGTACTTCTTTAAAATATTCCAAAATTTCTTCTTCCCTTGTTATTCTTTGTGTGGGCTGCAAAATCTTGAGAATCTTCACTTGGATTTGGAATCTTTCCTTTAGATATGATCCTAGCTCTTCTCAAGTGCAAGAAACACATATATTTTCAAAAGAAGGTGCATTTTTACTGCCACTGATACTTGATGCAAAAGAATTCGAGGAGTTAGGCGGACCATTGAGTATTGTAGTTACAAGTTCCTTATCAAGTATAATTTCATCAATAGCCTTGATTTGATCACTCAACTGAGATATCCTTATGAAGTATGATGTCACTGTATCATTCTTTGTCATCTTAACATCACGAATTTGATTCCTTAGACTTATAGATTGTCCAATGTTGTTGATGGTGTATAATCTAATGAGAGCATCATACATTTCTTGGAAGATTCATGATCAACAATATAATGAATTAGATGGTCTCTAAAAAATTCCACAATGATGCACATGAACAAGATGTCATCTTCTTTGAACTTGGATTTTCTTACTTCATCAGCTTGTTCGGTAACTCTTCCTTTCATAATATCTAGGACCTTATTCCTTGCAAGAACAAGTTCAATTCTAATCTTCCATGCTCTAAATTTTGTATCTCCTTCATGCTTGTTTTTTGCCTTCATGATGGAATTCAAGATGAAGATGATCAAACAAGACAAAAGATGTATGACAGGGTCCTTTCAAAGTGATCTCAATGCTTTTCTTCGTCACCAAATGTAACACCCTCCTCCCACATCTACCCAAGTAACCAACCAGCTAGAGTAAACATGTGACGAGAAGTTACTATGATATGATTCGAATCCCTATGTGTTAGTTAAGGAAGTGGAATCGACGGAAATACACCATATAGACCTTCCACATCAACAACAAAACTCTAGGAGCCATCCTAACCACTCAGGTAACCAGCGCTTGGGTCCCATTGAGTTTTTTAGACCATTAAACCCCTAAACACTCCCTTGATATGGACAATCACGCATTCAGGAGGCTCTAGACACTCCAACAGTATGGGTATGCATGCATCTGGGGATTTTTATCCTTAGAGTTGTGTTGGCGACTCTGGGATCTGTGCCACTTTTTCAGGCCCATAGCCCAGGTCACTGCCCAAAACTCAATGATGGGTTCAAAAATGAATTATCACAATGGAACAATGATACATTTGCAAAAACATAGACAAGTTCTAGACTAGACCCCTACTAGCCATGATAGACATTTCGTCAAACATGTCACGAATATGAAAGTTACATGTCTTAATAGCAAAACTGAGCATAGGGGTCTCATACTTATCTAAGAATCACTAAGAAGCATTTATGTCTCGACACATTAGCTGCAATTTCATTTATTAGGCCATAGATACTTGTTCATTCATTTACAAATCAAAACATGATGAGTGTCATACATCATCACTGTCATAAAACATGTTCATAACCAACATATAACCAACAGCATAACAATGATAAAAAAACCATCGAGATCACATAATAACAAGTACACTTACCCATTAGTTACAAGAGGAAAAGAGTTCTTATTAACATATGAAAAATTCAATCAGGCTTGGGACTTCCACCACCTGATCCGAAATTGAAAAAGGTATTACAGACTATGTGTGAAGTTGCCTATGTTAGTGCAATGGATCGATAAGATTTCAAATAACATAAACACTTAAACAATTATAAAAACACAATCAAACACATCAATACAACCAAATTTGATAAAGGAGTTCACCAGACTTCCTGGCTTACGTCTCGTGGTCCTTTAGCTTCTAGTGTTGACCTCTTTATTATGTCATCAAATAGTTGTTGCAAGTGTGAGCTCAAAAACAGAGTCTCAACCATAAAAATGGATCTCACCGCTGTGTTTAGCTCAAATCTTCGAGTCGAAACGAGTATACACTCAACCGTACTTGGTCACTCTAACCTCCAGACCCCCTGGAACGGTTCACAACATACTCTTTTTCAACTTTTCTATGTTATGGTATTTATATACCACGTACAGTTACAAACTGCAATAAACGTGGAATAATACGTTTATAATAGAAACAGACTATAAACAAAAGGACTGGCGGGCGCGGGGTGGACCCCGACCGTCCGGCATTTTCCCGGCGCTGATCTCGAGAACAAACAATCTGAAGGCTATCGTGTCTCGCTTACCAACTACTCCAGACAATCTGCATTGTCGATCTATCCTGTGGAATCTGACGGCTTTCGCGCGATCTCGCGCTTCAACTAGCATGTCTGCTAATTCTTCGAAGGCATGCGAGAAAGTGGTTTCAGGATGCTATGTGTCAACCATTGAGTGGAATTGCGCAGATTTTTGGAAAACCATTTCCTGCCTTGAAGGCATGCGATAAACCACTTACCGCTTCACTATTGGAACTCAAAGGAGTTTAACTTCTTTTGCATAACTTTATCACATCTGTTTTCCAGGATAACATGTATGCATGTTTCGATGCGATATGCGTCGATATCCTTTGATTGAACGATCTCCGCACTTGTTCGCTGATCCCATCACATGTGGTATGAACCAATCACAATCTGCCACATCATCTTCTACGCTAACATCATCAAGAACTTGTGACTCTTTCCTAGGTTGCCACATGTCCTACTCATGTAGGTATTGACTTTTTGACCTAATCTTTAATTAGCTTTAATTTCTTCATCCGAACTCGGATTTACACACTGTTTGCACCGTTGGCTTTGTATTAACGAGCACTTCAACATGATTCCATTTTCACCTGTATTTGAAGGCTTTTGATCTGGAGGCTATGCTGAATCCATTTTGGATCACCACTCGACCATAAACATGGCTAAGCCAAATCTCTCTTCAGCTAGTCACCCCCATGCCATATTCCAAACATGAATGTGGGATATTATAAAACAAATCGATCAAGACCATATAGGGCTTCCAGAGGCCAAACCACCTCAACCCTCAACCAATGATTCCACCTCACCGTCAGACATCACTAACCATCATTAGATTGGTCTCTACCCAAGTTGTCCAAGGCTCCAGAGCGTTTGTTCCAACCAAGGCTCCAAGACTAGTAACTCAACCCACGACCAGAGGAATATGAGAACCAACCAAAAAAAAAAGTAAAACCCACAACACCATGGTTATCCAGAAAATGGCAAGGCTAGGAAAAACCATTATCAATCTAGGCAATCCTCCATGTCAATGATAGATCATAACCAAGAAACAACATGCAAGTGCCATGCATGCCAAAACTAACAAGGAAACCATACATGAAACTCAGTGCCTACAAGAAAAACCCATTATAGTTGATGATCTCGATGTCCTCTTGCGTTTTCCTGCGTTTTCTTTGCCTTCTTACTCCAAGACTCCAAGTATGCCACACTCTCCAAGAGTGCTCCAAGAAAACTCTCTGTCCAAGAATATGAGAGAGAATAAAGAGAGCTCCAAAACCGAACTGACAAAAATCTGTGAATTGATCCTCATATACATGTTTATTAATGAGGCCTCTATTTTCTTCATTTTCCATTATTTTCCTTCATTTCCTCCTCACATGCAACTTGTGACCTTTCACCTCCCTTTTCTCCTAATTTCCATTATTTTCGTAAATAAATGTGTCAAAATGTTACATTGTCTTTTCAAAGCATTTTCCATTGCCTTTTCCAATTTCCTTAGCCATTAAGCAACCACAAGTGATCCCCATCACTATGCTTTTTCCCAACATTCATCTTGGAATAAGTGTCGCATCAACCGTGGTTATTATTTTGCCTTTATTAACTTTTATTACATGAAATTTTCACCAGGGTTGTTACATAACCCTCCCCCTTGGGGGAACACCGTCCTCGGTGTTCAACAATGCCTACAACGAACAAGGATGTTGTAAGAAAAACATATTGTCCATGGAGATTTATAACTTAGCTCATTGCAGTATTTACAATGATCATCATGTTGAGAAGCAAACCAGCATGACAACATAACAAGTATAACACCATAATGACATGACACCCACACCGCTTATTGGAGTTTTATAACATAGCTCATCGCGGTATTTACACACACATATGCAGATATTATATATATAATATATTATATATATAATATATATATATATATACCAAAACATCTTCTCAACCAACAAATAAGGAAGCATACAGAGCCCACATCTGATCCAACATCTCCCATGTAGCTTCATCGAGCCCAAAGTGCTTCCGTTGCACTTTAACTTGCTTGATTTCTCGATTCCAGAGCATGAGCATCTTTCTCTGCAAAATACATTGTGGTTCTGACTGGAATTCTCCTTCTGGCTCCACCTACAATACATATCAGTCAATCACATGATAAACATATTTAACATACTTTTGAAGCAATGACGCATGAAAAACATCATGTACTTTCACTATCGGAGGAAGTGCAAGTCAACAGGCTACTGGCCCAATCCTCTCAATAATCCTGAAATGTCCACAAAATCGGGATGCTAGCTTGGCACATGATCCAATCCGCAAAGAGTTCTTTATCGATTTGAGGCACAAGTACACATGTTCCCCAACCTGGAACTCCTTGAATAACCTATTCTAATCTGCATAGTTCTTCTTCCTATCTTGTGTTGCTTTAAAATTCTTCTTGATTACCTGCATTTCCCACTCCATGTCTACCAACATGTCTGGTCCAATCAAAACCCTGTTAACTGGATCACTCCAACTGATGGAGTATTACAACTTTGCCCATACAATGTCTCAAACGGACTCATCCTCGGTGACTCCTGGTACCCATTGTTGTAAGTGAACTCTACCAGTGGAAGGTACTCTTCCTACTTCTACTACTGATGCATCACATACATCCTCAACATGTCCTTCAATATCCTACTGTCCCCCTCTATCTGTCTATCTATCTATGGGTGATAATTTTACTGAAGGCCAACTATGTGCCCAAACCTGCAAATAACTCCTTCCAAAACTTGGAAGTGAACTTTGCATCCATGTCTGACACAATATTCTTCGGAACTCGATGCAGTCTGACCAAATCTCTAATGAAGACCTATGCTACAACACTTGTTGAGAATGTAGACTTCATTGGAATGAAGTGTGCTAGCCTTGTCAACCTGTCCACCACTACCATGATGGAATCATGTTGTCTCACTGTCCTTGACAAACCTATGATAAATTCCATGAAATTAACCTTCCATTTCCACTATGGAATTAGAATCAACTGTAGCAATCCACCTTGATGCTTACACTCTACCTTCACATGCTGAAAATCCAAGTAACTAGCCACAAACTTTGCTATATCTCTCTTCAAATTCAGCCAATAATAGAATTTCTTTACCGCTATCATCATCTTCTGATAACTTGGGTGACTTGAATATGGTTTCGTATGAAACTCCCTCAAGATCACCTACTTGAGCTCACTGTTATCTAGCACCTATATCTTGTCCCTAAATATAACCAATCCATCTGTTGTGGACGATAGTCCACATACTATGCACCTACATTTGTACATGTACTTGTACCATTACCTCTATCACTACATGTACATGTACTTGTACTCTATTGCAACATGTACAAAATCTCCATATACCTGTCATCCTGTTGACCTGCCTGCAAGATTCTATCCTGTAAATTTGTCCCATAGGAGCTCATAGTTGCTATGTGATTTACCTATATCCGCCTTCTAATAGTATCTATCACCCAGTTCTCTTTACCCTTGATATATTTGATCTCAAAATCGAACTCACTGATCGTGGCCAACCACCGAGTATGTCTTCCATTCAGATTCGATTGGTCAAATATATACCATAAACCAATGTGATCACTCATCAATACAAACCTCTTGTGAAGAAGATAGTGCCTCCATGTCTTCAAATGCATGTATGATCACTGCCAACTCAAGATCATGTGCAGGGTTGTTTTGCTCATGCTCATTCAATTTCTGTGACTCATAATATACCACCTATCCATCCTACATAAGGACTCCACCAAGTCTTCTCTTGCAAGCATATTTACATACTACAAACTCTTTATCCAGTCCTATAATATTTAACATTGGCGCATGTGTCAACAAATTCTTAAGTTGCTCAAAATTGGTCGCACACTCCTCTGTCCATTCAAACTTCTTACCTTTCCTCTGCAGTGATGTGATAGGGTAAGAAATTTGTGAGAAGTTCTTGATGAAACCCCTATAATAACCTGCAAACCCCATGAAAGATATCACCTCATCCACATTCCTAGGTGTTGCCCACTCCATGATATCTCTTACCTTTTTTAGGTCCATCGTTATGCCATCCTTGGAAACCACATGTCCCAAGTAGTGTACCTCAGTCTGAAATAAACTGCACTTGTTGAGCTTAGTATACAATTGATGATCTCTCAGAAATCTCAACACTACTGCTAAATGCTCGGCATGTTTTTCTTCATTTTTTGAATATACCAATATATCATCAATGAACACAATAACAAACTTGTCCAAATACGGACACAACGCACTATCCATCAAGAACATAAAGTGTTGATTTGGGGTAGCATCAGATGTGCTCTAGCCATGAAAATTGGTCGAGAGGCTAAGGCACATGAGATCTCCAATACCCAGAAAGGGTTTTGGAAGATTCTAAACAGTTTGGGAGATATTAAAATAATTAATATTTTTAATGGAGTCCCTAAGTCTAAACTTGCGGAAAATAAAATATTAATGTGAATTAATATAAAATTGTGTTAGAATGGTCCAAAAGTCATGGATCAAGCCATATCTAATCTTAGCTGTTGATTAGGGACTTAATCTAGGCCATTGATTTGTCAGCGAGAAAATGATAAAATGAGGTTTGAGGGTCACTTGGAGAACACACAAAAAGATCAAGATTTCTACTTTTTGGGGTTGGGTTTGCTGAGAATGTTGAGAGAGTGATCAGAGTTACAGCTGAGGGGCAGTGAATACAGAAGCAGAGAGGTAGAGATAGCACCGAGAGGATCAGCACAATAGCCGAAGAGAGGGATGCAGAACCAGACAAAGGTTCACGCAGAGCCAACCAGGGCTCACGCAGAGCTAGCCAGGAGCTGCGCAGTGCCTCAAAGGGCCAACATGGGAGACACAAAGGACCAGAGGGCTGACGTAAGGCCTC
Organism: Pinus taeda; assembly: GCA_000404065.3. Taxonomy (NCBI): domain Eukaryota; kingdom Viridiplantae; phylum Streptophyta; class Pinopsida; order Pinales; family Pinaceae; genus Pinus; species Pinus taeda. The sequence goes on from APFE031581205.1 coordinate 67,213, forward strand.
CAAAGGCTAACGTAGGCTAAGCCAAAGTAACGTTGGGAAAACGTTGGGCCAGAAAGGGCTGATGTTGGGGTTTTGTGGCGCAGATTGGAGCTGTGAAATTGCCGGAGTGATTATCCGAGGTTTCAGCTGGAATATCTGCATCTGAGTAGAGAGGTACTATTGCCAAGATTTTTCTCTGTTGGGTGAGAAGGATTTGGCACCCAGATTATATTCTGAAACTGCTTAATGTATCAAACCCTCAGATAGTTGCACCAGTTTTCATGCATTGGATTTTTTCGGGGACATTAGTCCAAAAACAACGGTGTCACCTGTGTGCTTGTTTTCATTTCCTTTAGTTGATGATTTGTAATTTGTTGAGCATGTACTTGTATTTACTTCCAATATTTACATGGTAAATAGCTTGTTAATTAACAGAACAAGTAGATAGGAATAAATCAGTAAAGTACATGAAGGGTTTCTAACAATTAGACTTAGAAATTCCAACGTAAAGGTAGGTAGAGCATTAGTTAAACCAAATGAAACTACAACAAACTCATAATTCTCATACTTGGTTCATAAACTTTTTTTGTAGGTGTCATCCTCTTTAATGCGTACTTGATGATATCCGAATCTCAGATCAATCTTCGAGAACATGGTTTCTCCCTTCAACTGATCGAACAAGTCATCAATCATCGGTAACAGATACATGTTCTTGATGGTCACTTTGTTTAACTGTCTGTAGTCAATGCATAACCTGAGAGTACCATATTTCTTCTTCACAAACAATACTGGTGCGCCCTATGGTGATACACTTGGCCTAATGTACCTGTTGTTAAGCATTTCATTCAACTACAACTTCTACTCTACCAACTCTGGAGTGCTCATCCTGTAAGGTGTCTTTGATGTCAGAGTTGTCCCTGGCACCAACTCAATAAAAAATTCTACTCCTTGTGAGGTGGCAACACTGAAATATTTACAGAAAATACATCCTGAGACTGTTGTAGAACTGGGTACCTACTCAAAACATCTGCGTCCTCAACTTCCTTACCTTTGTCAGTAGAAATGTGTTGTGAAAATAACACACACTCCTTGCGACCACAGTTGGCCTGCATAGTTTTCACCATTCTAAATGATGTTGCTTTCTTCTTACCCCAAAAGACTCTTTTTTCCCCATTGTCATCCAAACACTCAATGGATTTGTCATAACAAACCACCTTGGTTCTATGAAAGTACAACCAATGCATGCCCAACAACATACTGTATGATCTCAACACTAATACATTCAAATGTGTTGAGGTAGACATACCATTCAAATCAAATGTACAAGCCCTTACCCAATGATGAACTCTCTTCTTTGTATTGGTAGCCAACTGCACTAACCAAGACTCTGCATGCACTTCTTTATTCAAACCACAGTTATCCACCAGGCTAGGATTAACATAACTATAATTAGATCAAGGGTCAATGAAAATAGAAACAACTTGATCAAAAATTTTACTTTCCATTTCAATGATAGATACATGATAGTCTGCTTGTTTTTTATCCAACACTACATAGATCCTAGGAATACTCTGCCCAACATCTCCCACTGTCTATGCCTCCTGAGCACTGTAGATATGCAGTTTACCACCTTGATGTTGTGGACAATCTCTCCTACGATGCTGTCCTCCACAAGTCCAATGTTGCATGGGCTCCTTATTCTGCTCCTCAAATCAAAGTCCATGTCCTTTTTCAGATGCATTGAACTTCTTAGACATTGTTGCATTCTCCGTATTACCTCTACCTTGAGGTCTTGCTCGCTTCTTGTCCCATTTTCCTTTGTTCTTTGCATTACCTTTCTTGTTCGGCTTAGCCTCAGATATGTGCTTCTATTGCTCATAACAATGCTTTAGCTTTCAGATGGCCTCCTCCAATGATCTAGGCTCATTAGACTCAATCATGTCTTTGAATGTTATCAAAAACCCACTAATGGATCTCTAAATCTTGGCCTTCTCCTCCTTGAGGTAAGACACATATCTCAGTAGCTCCAAGAACCTGCTAGTGTACTCATCAATTGTCATCGATCCCATCTTTAGCTCATATAATTCTTATGTCTTGTCATCAAAGTATTTCTCTGATAGGTACTTCTTCTTGAATAGTCTCTCAAATTCATTCCAATTCAAGTTCTCCTCATGAATACCTCTGACATTCTTCACATCTTCCCACCAAATATCAGTTTTACCTTTGAGACTGAATGTAGTTATTATGGCTTTCATATTCTCTAACTAATCATGCAACCTGAAAAACTTCCTCATACCAAGCAACCATGTCTCTACATCATGTGATTTCTTCATCTCTCCATCAAATGTGGGTTGACTTGTTTTCTTAAACTTGTCCAACAATTATCCCCTCCCACTCCTCCTGTAAGAATGATAACAATGTCGATCATAATGCATGTTAGAACTAGAACTGGAATAATATTTGTGTCCATCACCTCTCTTATCTGAAGTACCCAAGGATCTTCCATCTTTGATCATGTCATCTATATCTAACTTGTATCCACCAGGAGACTTATTTCCATATGCCTCATTAGTTATGTCATCATTCTCATCGTTGATCTGAAGTGGTCCATGTCGGTGCAATTCTGATAGACTCTGAAGTATCACTACATTTACCTATGTTTGTTTCTCTTGTGCCTATATGATTATGTCATTGTCTGCCTTACAACTCCTTATTTCTGCCTTTAAGCTTCTCAATGTGTCTACCAAGTCAGAAGAGTTCCCAACACCACGCTACTCATCTGATCCATAGGGAGAGTCTCGGAAACTATAGTCTACCATCTTGCTAGTCATCCTTGATATTCTTCCTTCAAGGTATATCATGTCAGCTAAACCAAATCACAATAAACCAACACACCTTAGCATAATTCGGGAAGGATACCTCATCTTCAGTATCAACAAATCAGCGTAATACATGTATAACATGATCATGACAACATATATAAATATAACACATAAGCATATAACCATATAATCATCATTCTAGCTAGAGTCCAGTCATCAATGCATGACCATATCAATTACACATACCATGACCCCATGCATGACAATGATTACCACATCACTGCACACTTGACCACATGTGAATACTAACGTGCATAAACAATGCATAATCAACCATACACTCATGACGACACACTCCACAACAACACCATCAACTTCCCATGGCGACCTCACTGTAACCATAATGCATACCATACAAATGTAACAAACACATGGTCTTACAACACAAGAAACATGTATGCAACTTACATGAATGCATGACCAACACAAAGGCCATCGAGTCTGATGGTGAACCATGCTCTGATACCACTCTATGGTATCAAATATGACCCAAAAAGAGCACAACCCAGTCTGATACCACTCTATAAAAACCTCCTCCTACATCTACCCAATGTAGGTTTTAACCCCGTACAGAAATTACCTGCATACGAATTCTAAATCACAAGAAAAATAAAAATGCGAGAGCATAACACATAAAACACATATACACAGAGATTTCCCACTGGATCCCAAATCGGGACTACCAGCTTGATTTTTCATTATGTTCCTTTCAATGTTACAATACATATTTATACATGCCGAAGCATCCAATACCATGGACCGAAAACCATCGCGTCCAAAAACCATGGACCGAAAACCATCGCGTCCAAAAAACATGTGCGAAAATCATGCACAAAACCATAGGTGGGTCCGCCCAACCTAACATAGGGTCCAAAACCAAAATTTTCCAGGGTGCTGCCCCAGACCCATAAAGTGGGGTTATAGGTACCCCTCAAACCCCCTATTAACTATGTGGACAGAATATAACACAACCCAACAATCTCCCACTTGTTGTTTTCTTTCCACAGGGGGCCACAGGAGAGCTTAGTCATTTTTCCAGCCCTGACACGCCCATTGTTTCTCTACACCAAGAGAACTTCTCAGAGCTCACAGATTTTTTCAATGCATCTGCAGTATTCTT
>APFE031581210.1:7662-26258 GCA_000404065.3 Pinus taeda
GGTCAGAACAATTTGTTGTAATCGTCTTGCTATTCTTGAAATTAAAAAATCTATTCAAGTTTTCCTCAACATTCGTGTATGTTTGATTGTATATGCATTTGTGTGGTTAATACATATCTGGTCCTATTTTGTTTATTAATATAGATCTCTATTCTTCGATAGTATTATGCTGCTTTGATTCCACAGGTGCTCTCTGAAGCTGTGTAGATAAACAAAGAGCGACAAATATCTATTGGGAAGGAGAGGAACCGAGCAAGGAACCAAGCCCAAGACAAAGGTTAGTGTCCTTTGTTACCCTCTTGTCTATTTTTCATAAAGGAAAACGAAAGTAGTTTTAACTTGTTTGTTTCTAAGATAGCTACTAGTCTTAGTGGGAATAACAGCTCTAAGTAGACACTATTCCTGGTAACAAAATGGTGACTCTGCTGGGGACTGAATAGATTATTTGTTGGTCTATTTTTGTTTGTTTTATAAACTTACAGACGGAGCCTGAAGTCAAGCCAGGTAGCCTTCGAATTGCATTTGCTATGCAAGTGCAAAGTAGATCAATGCTGCTTCAGTCTATCTCCAGGTTTTGTTTATAAACTGAACAATCAATTTCTAAATACTCTAATTTCCCTAGTGGTGGCTCTAGTAACCTCCTTAGATCAACCCCTGTGATTTATATTTACTGAACATCACTTACTCGGCCTAGATCCCTGAACTGAACTGTAAATTGTTATCAAAGACTGGATAAAAGTCTCACACTAGTAACATCGCACCCTCTCTTCAAGGCATTCTGTATGCATCGCACTTCCCATGTGTAGTAGGTGAGATGCATATTGGATTCCCTGTGTGACAGGTGCAATGGTTAGAGAAGGTTGATTTTACCTTCAGATCTATTAAGGAGCTTTGCTATTTGTGTTCAGTATATCTCTGTGGAAACCCTCTTCTCTTCCATCATTCCACCTGCATTGTGCAAAGAACTGTAAGTGTTTTTTATGTATTGTGTGCCATTTTCAGTTCTCTTTTACAAAGGAGTAGCATAATCAGACTGTCGTTTCTTGATCTGAAAGTGTCGTAAGTGTCGTTTTCAGTCATAGAATAAAATCCCATCGCTCTTGATAGTCGATTGTACTGTTACTCCTGTATGTGATTTGAATTAGTAGTTTTTCAAGTGTCAAAAACAGTTTTCATTTCGAAATCGCAAAGTGTCATCCTTATCTTCACCTCATTTTGAAAAAGAAATTTGTTAGTATTGTCGCTTTGGAAAATAATTCAAATTTTCACTTGGTGTTCTTCTTGTCCTTCGTGCATTAAGAAGGCGGAAAAAAAGTACATGCATGTGCATTTGCATTTAGACTGCTTGGTTTGATTTAGGACAATGCATTTAGTGTGTGCTCTGTGCTCTTTGTTGAAAGACCCTTAGTTCTCTTTCCTTAGTATCTACGATTTTCATTGCCAAAAGAAGATTAAACATTTGTTTATCATCTTAGACCGCATTTTAGGAATTGTATACACATCACGTGGTGAACCTGAAAGGCAAATTTTTAAACAAGATCAACTATAAAATAAATTTAATGAATCTAAAAACGCTTTGGAACCTAACGCACAACATCTATAAGTCTAGGCTAGAGACATATTCTGGCATCATAAAACCTGGTAACTATTGTTTTCATTGTTGGTTGGGTGATTCATCCACTTTGAGACGACAAGTGCCAGTACGGACTTGTGCTCCCACGTACCGTAGAGTATATATTGGGAGACCACAATAAGCTGTATCCTTTATCCTTAGGAAGCCGTGTCTGCCGCCCTATCGATCGCAATGAACTGAACATAGCATTCGAGAAGATTGACTGCCATACCGTAAAAAGTATTTTGTAGTTTTATGATTGGTTTGGTAATCCCTCTGCCTAGATTTCTAGAGAAGTCTCTTTCATTCCTTTTTAGACTCCTTAAAGGAAAAGGTCCATCTCAGCACTTCTCACTTCAGGCTCATTAAAAATCGAAGGCGACTAGAGTGACCTTTTGTTTTTTCTCGACTCGTAAAAATTGAAAAAACAAGTTGTGTCGAAGCGTCTAAAATTTATTTTAATCGTAATAACATCACAAGTTCCCTCGTTGGTCTTTAGGTTGAGAAAAATGGAGTCTACCAACCAAGGATTTCCCCTTGGAGGAAATCCTAGTCCTTTCTCCTCTTGGGGAGATGTTGGTGCACCCCATATGGCCACATTGTCACTTCCAGGGTTGACAATTGGTTTGCCCGTATGGATCTTCTCTACCTCTGTCATTTAGAATACCGTAATTCCTGAATAGTCAAGTCAACAACTAGGTGATACTAGAGTTACCCCCCAACCTTCCACTTCGTTTGTTTCTCCCTCTCCTCCTTTCTCTTCGCTTGATGAAGCTAGTAAAGCTAAAGATCAAGTAACTAAGAAGAAGAAGAAGCGGAAAGAGAAAAAGGAAAAGAAGAAGAAAGAGCCAAAAGAAAAAGGGGGCAACCATGTGTCATCTAGCGAAAATCCTCACATCGCACTATCTAAACCTAAATCTCCATGTGTCATTTGCAAAGGAGATCACTATCATTGAGATTGTCCTTGCATTCCTCGGATTTTAAGGGACTGGTCTCCTCATTTGCACAATCCGGTGTCGTCAACATCTGATGATCATGTTGAAAGTACACCGTCAACCAGTGAAAGCGAAGTATCTGGACAAAAAAGGAATCACAAATTTCCTTGTAAACTGTGTGAAGGCAATCACGTCGTCCACCGTTGTCCCTTCCTAGATGAAGCCAAAAGAGTTTTGGATGACCATCCTGCTTCATCGTTACGGCTCCCTCCTGGATATAAGAAACTCTTGTCGAGTCCACCACTGGTTGAAAATCTGGCCGACACGCCGTTGTGGTCGGTCGAAGCATCTATCATTGAAAATGAACCCTCTGAATCCATACCTGACGAAATTCAAAAGGTCAAGGCGACAATTGACCTGGTTTTTCCTTCAGAGGGATCATCTTCGAGTGATACCGTCACTGAAGAGAAAGAGAATGACACCGTTCAAATCCTTTTCATAAAAACAAACTCCGATGAACTTGGGGCAGTCTACCTGTCCCTTTACCGTAGGAAGGAAGTTCATCAGAGTCGTATCCAGTCGTCTATTTGGTCCCACCTCCAAGAAACCTAGTTGTTTCCTTCGATTGGAATCTACTAGGCAGACCTCGTTTACCAGCTAGTGTACCATTCCGAATCATTGTACAAGCTTATAGAATGGTCATGGCTGGTACCATCATAGATGAAGGGGATTATGTGAGTATCCTTTCCTCAACTGCTTGGAAAGTTCTTGGTTCGCCATTGCTTCTGCCTAAAATGAGAAATCTGACAGGCTTTGACAAAGGAACCAATCGACAGTTAGGGATCCTTCCCAATGTGCCCATTACTTTGAGAACGAAAACCGTTCACATGAACATGATGGTAGTCCGAGGAACCCTATATTATAATCTACTGCTTGGACATGACTATATTTATTGCATGGGAGCCGTCGTCTCCTCAATCTTTAGAGTAATGTGTTTTCCACATGAAGGCAGAGTGGTCAAGCTCGTAGACCGGCTGCCATTCCCCGGTTCACACATATCAAATAGTCAAATTCCATCCCTAAATGGTCTTTTCATGCAAGGAATGTCTCATTGATCTCCAGTCCATCCACCTGATGAGCACGAGTGATTTGGGGGGATATGGCTGAAACCCAGGGGACATGTACCCTGGCATACTTCGGAAGGGAAACTTTAGGTATAAAGTAGGTTTCTGCGGAGGAAGATGACTGGTCTCAGACCCGTCCTTACAGGAAAAGGGAGTTAGACCAGAATAAGATTCCCTCGTCAAGGTTAGGAGGTCTGGATTTAGAACCACCCTGGTCTAGATGGACTAAGCCAGGAAGTGTTTCTATCGACAATGTGGATGGAAACTATCTTGCAAAAGTAAGAGATTCTATATGGTAACCTAGAAATTCTTCATTATACCTGGGGGCATGCAAACCTTTTTGCATGCAAGTGAAGAGTGACCATTTATTTTTTAAATTTGTAGGTCCTCTAACCCTTTAAACTCGTAGGATTGGTCGCATCCTAGCTTGCATAAAGAAAGGATCTGGGGCAAAGCTTTAAAAGGTGCAAGCTCCATAAAAAATGGCATCTTAGATGAGATATCCTTATTATATGACTGGCACGAGCAGTTTTAATGCGAAATTCAATCTCGTTAAAAAATAAACATAAGAAATGAGCAAATGCTTCCCCCAGAGTTTAAGCTCATTAAAAATTGAACCGATCCCAGGTAAATAACCATTGTGAATGCATTATCATTAGCTTTTGAGCCTTGGTCATGTTCTCATCATCACCTTCACTCTATTTTAGCCGATCATTCGCCTCCATTTGATTGTTTACCCCTTTCGAGGAACATTTCCGAATAGTGATTTTGTTAGCCATCCTTGTGAAACTACTGTGATTGGAAAATTCCAAACCTTACCTGGAATCAACCGCTACCCAAATTCATCACTCGTTCCTCGGAAAACGAGTCTCATTTAAGCTCTTTTCAATTGACTCGTAAAATATGAAAATATTTCCAAGCGATTACCCTCTCTGGCTCATTAAAGTCATCGGAAGTGCTATCCATCCTCTAGATTTTAATCTTTTTGGATTTACACAAAAAGATCGAGCGCTTGTCTTGTTCTACTCATTAAAACTATCGAAAATTCATCCCTTTCGTATTATTTTACACTTTTTCAGACTTAAGGCATTATATGACTAAAAAGAATCATTGGAGTTTCCTTTCCGTCCCTTTCAGACTCTCTAAAATTGAGAAGGATCAAGTTATCTTTGTCGTTAAACTCATTAAAACCTAATAGTGACAAACTTGTCCAGATGGACGAGAACGAGTTTCACTGTCGCTAGGCTCGTTAAAACATAGCGACAGGTTCACCTGAAGGGCAAATTATAGAATAAGCATATGTTATCCTTCTCAACCTTGACAAAAATAAAGAGGTACTGGTCAGCAATGACTAGGGAAAATTGGGAAGAAAACTTGAAGAAACTTTATTGGTAGCAAGTCGCTCTTGAACATGACACTTTCTCTCCACATCTGAGTCAAGTTGGCTTGTTCCGTTTACTAGTCATATCACTATTGGTCCGTCACACCATCCGTCTTTGGGGTTAATGCTACCAATCCATCGCCAGTGTTGCCGATATGTTCAAGAGAAGTTGCTCAGAGAATTCACCTGTGTCTCATCCGCTGCAATACATTCACGCTCCATTCTTTCATTACTGCCACCCTGAACCCTGTATCATTAGATCGTTTTCACCTCCAAAATCATTTTCTCTGTTCCATATCGTATATGTGGGATTCATTAAGGCCCTCCTATGATGGGTCACTTCTTGTCGACATCAGCTCATTATCGAAGAAGTTGACTTAGGAACAACCCCTTTCGGTACTTTGAAGCTTGCATGCCTTAATGGCAAGTTTCTCACTTTCGACGACATGTTTACATCAATGGCCTTCGACCGAGAGATTTTGCGTGGTGTTCGATGCCAATTTATTTTTCACACCATGCGAATTGTACTGTAGTACCTTGAGGGTCAATGTCATTATTGGTGACTCCTCTCGCACCTGTTAATAGCTTACATCATTGGCTGATAATCAGGCGATGTCTTTCCATGTTCGACTCCAGAACATTTTTTCACATGGATCGACTTGTACTCCGAGTGAAGATGGAATGAGTTTTGAAGACCCTGGGTCTAGTTTCATCCATCCGGGCTACGATATATTCAGGAATATAAAGACATCAAATGTACATCTTTGTCGAACAGATGATCATCCAAATCAAAGGATCCATACGAATCATAAGTCTGTTACACAAACGGTTGTCTCTCCTATGTACATGAAAGTGGATTTATAAAGTTGAGCATGGGAATGCCTGCCTCAGCTAGATCATGAAAAATATTATGAAGATAACGTATTGTATTGTATATTATTACAGGTTGCCTCCCACCTCGAAAAAACTTCGGATCCTCATTGTAAAGCATTTCACCTGACATCAAAAGATGAACGACCTCATGCTTTAGGGGGCAATTGTTATAGATATTTTTGGGCCCTTCAACATCAATCATAAATTTCCATAAACTGAGGGCTCCTAAGTCCCTAAAAGTGGTGCTTCACTACCTAAAGGAACAAGGTCAGCTGATTACATCATCTCCCAGAAGTTCTCCACAGAAAACAGATCAGAAATGGTCAAAAATGGAGCATACTGAATGCCCAGTGCAGAGGGTGCGATGCATATCACCTTCCCAGTGTAAAGGGTGTGATGCATACTGGATGGCCCCTCTATAGGGTGCGATGGGTGAGAATTGACAAATGGCAAAGACAGTTTGCGAGGTAAAAGATCATAGAATCTTCCAGAAACTTCCCCTCTGACACTTGCCTCTATGATTACAATATATTCAATATAGGTTCCCGTGCAAAAAATATTACCCATGGCATTCGAGCGTTAATGGTCTCTCTGTTTTCCATGAGGAATAAACTTCATTGTTACAATTCATGAAGTCATGGACATATCGAAGGTACAATATGCAATTTTGACTCTTTTCTCTAACCGTTAAAAGTTGTGTTATCCAACGAAATTATATTCTTTATATATTTTTTAAATTTAAAAATATTTAGAAATCCAATAAATTTTTAAAAATCAATTAGTAACATGATAATAAATAAAAGAGAATATATACCAAAAATTATGTTTTATTCCATTTCTTTAATAGAAACAATGACTTTTTAATGTAATTATGTATTTGTCAAAAACTTATTTTTTTAAACTAAAACAAATATTAATAAGTTTATAGTTTGAATATTATATTATGAATATAGACTTATGAAAAAAACTAAAACAAATATTATTAAGTTTATAGTTGGAATATTATATTATGAATATACACTTATGAAGTTTTCGAACTAAATTAACTTGTAATATGAAAAATGAAGAAGTATGATGTTGAGAAAAATGTGTGGGTGCCTATAGCTTAGCTTTTGTTCCGCAAAATTTAGTTTTTATTTTTTGTGCTTCACCGTGGCGTGAGTGGATTTTTGTGAGTGGTGTTAGTGAGAAAGATTATCCGATCGCCTATTTCTTTCGGTCGTCAACTAGGCATTAGAAGGCTATTGACGCATGGAAAGAGTTTTCTCATTATCGTTATCCTTATGTATCAGCTGTGATCTTTGACATCTAATATTTCCTTCTCTTCCAAACATTTTATGTTTTATGATTGGTCTTTGAAATTGCGTTATCTGTTATTTGATCTCAGACTCTGACTAGCGTCATTCAGTTATTTTGCTTTCAATATGACAAGCAATATATTATTATTTTTCATTAGAGAACAAGAGAACAACGTATGTATTGAGCATTAGCCAGAACGACGTTTAAAATATTCTATGGTAATGCAAATATTTTTATATTATTTTCTTTCATTTTTGTTAATATGCCTTCATTTTTTCAATTACTGTTAATGTGCCTTCTTTCATTTTTCTACTGTGATGGCAAGGCCAGGAATCCTGAGTGGAAGACTAGTGGGGGAGACTTGAGAGGAAAATCCATTTATCTTTGGGCCGAGGGAGCAAGGATTTGGAACCAATGCAAGTGCACTGCTAGAATCAAGGAGGGCCTTTGGGCTCGACTTGAGACGGGGTGGGATGACTTGCATATAATCCATAGTAAGAGTGAAGGGAACAATGGTGGGCCACAGAGTAAGGGTCAAATACCTCCACTCTGGGATCTGTGGGCTTCGGTCCACCCCTGCACATATGCGGTGAGAAATGGAGGAGATAAGAAATAAGAACAGGCAAGGTGGTGTATGATGAAAATTTTAGACTTGAGTCTAACTTTTTATGGGTGTCAACAGTGTTCTAGCACACAGGTCATGGCTTGTGCTACAAGAGGACGCGGGTGGGGAAGGAGAGGTTGGACTCCTTGGACAGATAAGGGGACATGCACATTGGAAACTCGTGGGGGTCAAAAATCAGTAGATCGCCTCATCACTAAAGCAATCGAGGCTTAACGTGAGTGGACACATCTTAGCATTTGAAAATTGTTGGAATAATGGGAAGATGAGGTAAAGCAAGGAAGTGAGACAGAGGAAGAGATGGATTATTGAAGGACTATTGCTCCACATCTAGGGAACACCTATGGGAGAATCACATAGTTCAAGCAAACATGCTACTTGTATTAGATAATGAAGAGTCAAATAAGTAAGGCGATGGAACAAATAGTCGTGTGTATGGTGGTAACAGGTGTTTGGTTGTGTTATATTCTTTCCATGACTAGCCGACATAGTTAACCAGGGGGCTAGAAAGGGGGCGAATCACCCCTTCGTTGCACCGATTCTGTAGCCGGGCGAGGGGGAGGGGGCGGATCCCCCCTTCGTTTTCGGTCCATGGTATTGGATGCGATGGTTTTCGGTCCATGGTATTGGATGCTTCAGCATGTATAAATATGTATTGTAACGTTGAAAGAAACATAATGAAAAATCAAGCTCGTAGTCCCGGTTTTCGGATCTAGGGAAAATCTCTGTGTATATGTGTTCTGTGTTATGCTCTCGCATTGTTTATTTTCTGTGTTTTAGAATTCGTATGCAGGTGATTTATGTATGGGGTTAGAACCTACATTTGGTGTCAGAGCAATTTTGGCTTCAAGGGGATGCCTTTTGTTACACAGTATGTTGTCACTGTCTCTGTTACCCCTTCTCCCATACATTGGAGGACCTATTCCTGGACATGCGAGAAGTGACATGACTTGAATACACCTGCTTTGTATCCCTTAAAGTATGTACTCTATATGCCCTGAAAACACCTTCTGCAAAATACCCAAAAATGTAGCCATTTCTCCATTGGCATTGTTCCACAGTGTATTGCTCGTGCCAATGGGGTAAATCCTCCAAAAAGGGCGTGCCAGCTGGCGATCTGTCTCAGAGTCGCACTAGTGCCAACCCAGTAGGGTAAAGTTTTTAACCATCAAACTTCCGAAGGTTCCTTCCACCTTATCCATAAACTAATTCCAATTTGAATTGGTTCAGTCGGGCTTCGTATCTCCCAAGGAGGGAAGTAGTTCTCCACCTCTCATGGAAGCTTCCTAATGATAAGGATAATCCCATGAATCAAGTGGGTGGTCTTATCTACTCCTCCTATCCCTATGTAAGCTTGTTCCTTCCTCTTTGACAAGCTAGTTGGTAATTCTTGGTTAATAATTCTACTTGTCAAGCTCCCAAACTCTGAGGAATGCTAAGCTCATCTTGTAAGAGGTCTTGTGTATCCCTATGAGGCTAAATATTTAAGGAGGAGATCCATGTCCAAGTGATCAAGGAGAGAGAGGCTTGTTCCCATCCCCTACAAGCTTTGAAAGGCATGTGTTGCTGATTCACCCAGCGAAAGGAGGATTTTACGTCAGAACTTGGTTGTATTCTCTTTTGTTTTATCAATAATAATAGACGACTATCATTATGGTTCCACTCATGTGTCTTTATTATGATTCTTGAGTTGTATCTTTTCTGACTGATACATAGTGGCATTTCCCGGATTTTATGCTTGTATTTGTCTTGTTCTTTGCATGTGCAGGTGTCTATTCACGGAGATCGTGAGGATTGTGACCAGCTGAAGCGAAAGAATGGAAGCGACAACCCTTCTACGAATATAAGCATTGGATTCGAGGTAGGCTCCCATCTTGGCCTTTATTTTGCAATTAGGAACCTACGTGTTAGCGTTGTTTGATTGTTGCTAGACCTCAGTTAGGCTAGTGGGATCGCCTTTGTCCACAGAGGGGATTTACCTATACAACAATTTGGCGACTCCACTGGGGAGTTGGCTTTTTCCTTGGTTGTTTATCTTGTCTTGTTGTTCGATTTGTGAACTATTAGACGGACTTTGAAGTGTGGCCAGATAGCCTTCGAAACGCTATTGCTTTGGATTAGCGAAGTATATCAACGCTACTTCAGTCCATCTCCGGTTTGGTTTGCAAACTGAACGACTTGGGACTAGCCTCGTTCCTTGATTGTTTCCTTGGTTTCTCCCGCTTGTTTTGCTTTCTGGGTTGGATACCTATGTTTTTTTTGCCTCTTGAGAGTACTTAGGTATTGTTGGTTTAGCCTTGGCTCTTGTGTTTTTTATTTTCCATAGCAAACTCGACTAGCGCTAGTTTATAGCGTGACAGTTGCGCCAGTTGGCGCAAGTTTCACATTGACAACCCGCGCCAATCCTGAAAGGCGCTAGTTGCAGCCTGACAGTTGCGCCAGACCTGTAAACTTTTGAAGTTTTCCTGGTTCTTGATTTTTTCAGCTTTGGTTTCATCCTAAGTACCTTTATCAGACTACTTTGATGTGTTGGAGTGTGATTTCACTGGTTTCGATCGCTACCCTTTGGGTGTTTTCTTTTTTTTTACCGATTTCGCATTTCTAGTCCTAGGGCATCTAGTGGCCTTGTGAATCGAGCCTTCCTAAGGTGTTTAGATCTTTTTTTGTCCAGTAGAGTCTCTTGCTTGCTCCTTTACACTTTTTTGGTAGTCGTGAATCATTTTGTTGCGTTATTTAGGTGATTTGCGTCATCTTCACTTGAATTCCACTTCATCTCACTTTGAGCCCAGATCACATGGCTCATTGTTGTCTTTGGGACCTTTTTGATTCTTTGGATGTTTGATTTGTGTTTTGAGGAACTGAACACGTGTGTATTGGTTAGAATTTGTTAGTGCTATTTCTTGAAAACTCTTTAGTGCATTTTTCCATTATTGAAAAAGAAAATCTCTTTTGCTATGGAATAGTTAATGAAAGTCAGGACTTTTCATTTTGATTAGTGAATTAGTGATCTTAAGGAAAAGTTTAGTGATTTCCATTAGCTGCATTAGGGAAACTCTTTGTTGTTTGTGATCGTTTCGTTTGCATGAAAGCTCTCTACACTCTTTTGTAATTAGCATTCATCGAATGGAATGACATGTTTTGGCATATAGAGTGCATTTAAGGATTTTGAGAAATTACATACGGTAGGACCTGAAAACCGAAACTTAACTCAAGATCAACTTTAAAATAAATCGAATGAACTTAAAAACGCATTGGAACATAACGCTCACATTCTAGAGGTCTAGGCTAGAGACATGCTCCGACGTCGTTAAACCTAGTCACTTTTGTTCTCACATTGAGGTTGGGTGATTCTTCCTTGTGTGATTCAACTGTGGTCTAGTACAGACTTGTGCTCCCATGTACCGTCGCGTATATATGGGGAGACTCCACTAGGTTATCATCCTTAATCCACAGGAAGTCGTGTCTGCTGCCTTACAGCCCGTAACGCACCGAACACAGCATTCGGGAAGATTGACTGCCGTACAGAAAGTCCTTGGCTTTCATATGATTGCTAAGGTGTATATGCAGTTTTACGGATTGTCTGGTAAACCCCTTGCCTAGTTTCTCTTGCAAGCAGTGCCCCGCCTTCTTCTGATGCCATTTCAACAGGGGGGCATATTCTCAATACTTGCATGCTGTCCAAAATCCAGGCGCGCAAGGCCCTTATTATGGCCCTATAGGTCATCATTTGTATACCTCCTTGCCAGCTCAACCCGCGGTTGAGGCTTCGATTCCGTTGAATGTCGCTTGGGGTACCACTGGTTATGGTGGTGGCCAATTCCATTCAGATCAAGGACCATCATACCAAGGTAAGCCATCCTACACACAACCTAATTATGGGTAGCAGTATTATGGCCAAACCTATCCAGGGCAACCTGGAGGCTCACAAGGACAACCCTCCCAGGGACAACCTTCGGCCTATGGTGGTCCATCCTTTACCTATCTTGGCAAACCTTCTAGAAACCCAGGACAACCTTATGCTCAACAAGGACAACCTGGAGTCCAGCAGGGATACCCTTCAGGTCAACCCTACAGGAATCCGGGACAACCTTACGCGTAGCAAGGACAACCTGGAACCCAGCAAGGATACCCTTCTCGGCAGGGTGGTCAGCCTTACATGCAGCAAGGCCAACCCACTGCTCAGCCTAGTCAGCCATCTAGTTTGCAAGGACAACCCTCGGTTACGCAAGGACAACCAAACACCTAGCAGGCTCAACCTTTTGGGCAAGTAGGTCTGTCCCAAATCCAACTAGGACAACCTTCCAGCCAGATGGCCCAACCTCAGTCTTCCCAAGGACATCTCTCTGGGCCTGCTCAACCGGGCAAGCAGATGGTCCCTGCTTCTTAAGCTCAACCCGGTTATCAGCACCAGAATCAAATTTGTCTCCAGCCGCAAGGTGGGTTTCAATCCCAACCTTCTTACCAAATGCAGCCTGGTTCCCAAGCTCAATATGGAGCCCAGAAACCGTATGGATACCAGTAACCCCAGGGGCAAAATCAATTTGCCCCATATCAAAATTATCAACAACCGCAGGTCACCCCTTATCAAAATTACCAGCAACCAAATGTTGCTCCTGCAGGTCAGTATGGTAACCAATGGGGCGTTGGGGGGCAGATCCAGAATCAACCATCCGGTTATGGATATAACCCTTATGGACAAAGTCCCTACGGACAGGGTCCTTTTGGACCTGGCCCGTCCGGACAAGGTCAATGGGGGCAACCAGCAACTGGGTGGAACTCTGGCCCTACCTCATATCCACAACCGCAGATGTCCTTCAACCCTCAGCTACCATTCTTAGCAACATTAGAACTGCCCGATGTGTCGAAATTAACCAATGATCCTATCTTGCATAATCCACAATGGCCGCCAGTTCCAACTAAGATACCCGACGATTGTCCCAAATTTGACGGCAAAGCTGGAGAGGATCCTCAAGCCCATGTAATGACTTACCACCTTTGGTGTTCGTCCAATTCATGGCTTGATGATTCAGTTTAGCTTCGCCTGTTCCAAAGGACTCTCACCAGCTTCGCTGCTAAATGGTACATTGAATTGACCGGTGCGTCTTTTCAAGATTTCAATTCATTGGCAATGGCATTCCTCACTCATTTTCAGTTACGCATTTGGTACGAGATGGGAACGCATCTCCTTACGTCTCTCAAGCAGGAAACGACTACGCACATCTCTGATCATATACATGAATGGATAAAGCGTCGTTGATTGATCAAGTTCTGGATTCCTGATCAACTCCTCACCGATTGGTTCACAACTTCCTTTGTCCCTAAGATCGCACGAGACATTGCTATGGGAGCTTGTATGACTGAAGAGCAAGCTATCGTGCGTGCCCAGTACCTTGACTTAGTCTATTCTCAGTCAGGTACTTTATATGAGTATTTTCCTGATGCCTCGAGACCCGGTACATCCAAAGCTCCACCAAAGCCATCTGTTGATGGAGTTATTGGCTCTGTAAATCCCTCGTCCAAAAAATCATCCTCGAACCCTGGGAAGCAAAAATAGAATGCTTCTAACGAAAACACTTCTTAGGGTGGTTCTAATTTTGGAAGTACTTCCAAGGTTAACGTCTTCCAGTCCAACACGACGAATAAGGCCTTGAAAGGAAAGAAAAATGGGAAAGCAAAGAATAATTCTGAGCAACCTAAACAGGATTCCTCCAAACCTCCATCCGAGGAAGGAGCCAAGCATAAACCAAAGTATCCTTGTCTTATCTGTGATGAGGATCACTATACCAAAGACTGCCCAAGGCGGTCTGAGGTTAGTCGTTTGTTAAAAGGTGCTCCTGGGATTCCTGCGGTTCTGAAAGAACCTTTCCCCTCTCAACAGACTCAAATGGTGGTTGATCCATCTTCGTCTTCATCTCCCTTCAGTTACCAAGTGTTGATGGCTGGATCCATTCCTGTTCATGTAACGACTCGAACAAAGGAGTATCCGTCATCCGCCGGGAAGGAGCCCGAGGTTTCCTCGAGCGCTCCTCCGTCCAGTTCTGGTCCGCTCCACATCGAGAGACCTAGTACTAAGACGACAATCTGACCCCCTCCCAAAGGAGTACTTCGGAGATCATCTTACAACCCAAATGCTCATGCTGCCTAGCACTATAGCATAGTTGAGGACTTAGCACAGGCTTCGTCGGCTATGTCCGCTTTAGAAGTTCTCCAGAGATGCCCCCCTCAGAGGAAGTCCCTGCTATCGTCCATCGGTGGCATCGACCTGGCAGATTAGGATTTGATCACCTTTGACCTCGAGAGACATGTCCCAAGGCTGCCTCATCAGATCGCCTTCCTCATACAAGTCATCATCAATTCGAAAACGATCCATCGTACGGTTATTGATGAAGGCGCTTCAACTTGCATCATGTCTATTTCTTGTTGGAAAGCGATCGGATCGCCGACTTTGAGTCAGTCCCCCATGACGCTGGAAGCCTTTGATGGGAGAGAATCTCGTCCCTATGGTATCCTTCAACGATTGTCGTTTACTTTAGAAGGGAAAACCGTTGAAGTGGAAGTTGAGGTCGTTGACACAAATCTTACTTACAACCTCCTTTTGGGCCGGAGTTGGACATATGCCATGCGTGCCATGGCTTCGTCCCTCTTCCGTGTCATTCGTTTCCCTCACCAGGGGAAAATTGTCACGGTAGTCCAGCTTTCCTTCTTCGCTTCTTCTTCTGAAGGCAATGTGCCTTTCGTGGAGCATACCTCCATCCCTTTCGAGAGTGTGGGAGCCAGGCTCTTCAAAGATCCCACCCTCATGGGTGTTTTTTCGCTCCCACCTCCAAACCTCGCCTCCATCAGTATGATTTCGGTTCGTTCTGATCCTTGGGTCCTTCCCCCCATCGACTAGATAGAATCGTGGGGCGAGGAGATGCCGTTGAGTCCTGCCGAGCTCAACTACATCGAAATCGCTGCTGTATCGGCTCCTCCTGTTGAATCTTCTTCTTTAAGCGGAGCTCTTGACTCGTATGACTATTCCCCTTGGCTTGGAGAATGTGCCTCCTCGGATCCATTAAAGGAAATATTTCCTTCCGACGAAGCCATCATAGAGACTATGTCTCTCGAGGAACCTCTGTGGTACAATCTTCATCACCGTTCCTCGTTTCTCCCTACCCTTCGGGAAACATTGGCTTGTCTCGAGTGGTTTGCTCCCTATATCCCTTCACAACCTCTTCAGACACCTATTCAGGTCTATCAAGTACCTTCTGAAAATAATTTGGGGAACATTACGCAGACTCAACCTATCGACATCTCTGTCAAGCTAGGGATTTTCGAGCACATCTACATAGGAGTCACTTGCACTCCTGAGGAAATTCAAATCTATATCGCTCTTTTTCATGAGTTTCGTGATGTATTTGCATGGTCTTATGAAGAGATGCCCGACATTGATCCAAACATTGTAGTGCATGAGATACCTACGTATCCAAGAGCTAAACCTATTCGTCAGCGTTTACGCCTTGTGCACCCCCGCAAGGCTGTGGCAATGAAAGCGGAAGTCAAAAAAATTCTTAAAGCCGGTTTCATTACCCTATCCCACTCATAGATTGGGTCTCTAACATTGTCCCTGTAGATAAAAAGCAGGGTACTATTCGCGTCTGTGTTTATTATCGCGATATTAATTGAGCCTGCCCGAAAGATAACTACCCCACACCTTTCATTGACCAGCTCATTGATGAGTGTGCTGGGAGTGAGATATATTCATTCATGGATGGCTTTTCTGGCTACAACCAGATTAATATCGCGCCCGCTAATCAACACAAGACGACCTTTATCTATCCATGGGGTACTTTCGCTTATAAAAAGCTCCCTTTCGGTCTCAACAATGCCGGTGCCACTTTTCAACATGTGATGTCTTACGCCTTTCATGATATCTAGTACATCGTACAGCCTTATCTGGATGACCTTCCCTCTCATTCGGCTAAGCGCCAAGACCATCTGTCACATCTCCGCAAAATATTTCTCCGCTGTCGACACTACAATATTCAACTTAATCCGCATAAATGTGTCTTCTGCGTAGAGTCTGGTCGACTTCTCGGGTTTATCGTCTCCCGAGAGGGCATCCGATTGGATCCCCTTAAAGTCGAAGCCATTTTGAATCTTCCTCCCCCTGCTTCTTTGCGGAAACTACAGAGTTTGTAGGGAAAAGCAAACTTTTTACAACGATTCATCCCGAATTATGCCGAGGTGGCAAAAGGTTTCACGTGGTTACTCAAGCGTGACACCCGTTTCGATGGGATGGCATAGCTCAAGAGTCTTTTGCACATCTTAAAACTCTCCTGGTTTCTGCCCCTTTGTTGCGACCTCCAAATTATCATCGCGACTACACGTTGTATCTAGCCACTTCTGATACCACCATCGGCATGGTTCTGGTTTAGGATGACGATGATGGCACTAAACATGTTATCTATTACCTTAGCCACAGTTTGTTAGACACGGAATCTCGATATGCTTATGTCGAGAAGTTGGCACTAGCCGCCGTTTGCGTTGTGCAACACTTCCGTCATTACATCTTGTTGCGGACTACGACAGTGATCTCTGATTGCAACCCTATGACCTACATTCTGTCATGCCAGTTGTTGGGGGGAAAATACTCGAAGTGGATAGTCATCCTCCAAGAGTTTGACTTGGAATTTACTGCTGCCAAGTCTAATAAATCGCTTGTCTTCGCTGAGCTGTTGTGTTCTTTGCCATCTACTATTGCCTCCTCTCAGTTAGAGGATTCCATTCCAGATGAAACTCTCTTCCTCATTAGCACCCTTGATCCCTGGTATGGGGATATTATTGTCTACTTGCAGACATCCTCCTTCTGTCCCGAGACCTCTAAGGATGCTTGACGATAGATCCAACATCAAGCCCAACCATATCGCATTGTTGGGGACACCCTGTACCGTCTCGGCGTTGATTCTGTTCTTCGCCGATGCTTGACTTTCGAAGAAGTAGAGAGAGTTTTGAATGACTGCCACTCTGGTGCATGTGGTGGTCACATGTCTGGATATGCCACCGCACAGAAAATCCTCCGTGCTGGCTATTTTTGGCCCTCCATTTTCAAGGATTGCATTCTTGCTATCCGTTCATGTCATGAGTGCCAGATTTACCAACGGAAGATGTGTGCACCCCCTGCTCCACTACACCCCATTGTAACTGTCGACCCTTTTGCCAAATGGGGCATCGATTATATGACCTGTAACCCTCACTCGGCTGGGGGGCATGGGTACATCATCGTCACTGTTGATTATTTCACGAAATGGGCTGAGGCAATGCCTACATTGTCTGAAGACGGTCACACCGCGGCACAATTTTTGTTCAACCATGTTATTGCGCAGTTCAGAGTACCCCAAGCCATCGTCACTGATCACGAAAAGAATTTTTGTAATCACATGATGACCGAGTTAACAACCCTATTGGGCCTTAGGCATGATAGTTCGACCCCATACTATCCTCAGGCAGACGGTCAAGTGGAAGCCGTGAACAAGGTTTTGGTCATGATGCTTCAATGAACTGTTGGCATGCATAAGTCAAATTGGCATCTGATGTTGTTGTAGAAGTTTTGAATAATTTAACACATATTCAACAGAGATTATCCTGATCATGTACTATTGCGGAAAATATACAAAATACATAAGCTCCTCTACGTTGATCATCAATATAGCAGCATCAATAACAATAAAACATCAAGAGCATTCACACATTAACACAGTATGTATCCCGGGGAAAGCATCTCGCTAAGAACCCCAACTATCTGTATATTAATGATTGAGTCATGTAACATTACACAGCATAATACTTCTCACAAGTATCTCCACCTCTGTTACACACAATAACAGCTCAGATCTGAATCAATCACTGGCTCAAATCTCTTCCGCTGCTTGCCTGCCTCCGCTGCTCAATACCTGCAAGAGAACTGATGATAATTCCAAGGCAACCACGTCTTTCCTTGGGTAAATCACGTATTCACAAGCTACAATACGTGCAAACTCATTGGCATACTCAATCCCCTGATTTGTGCAAGATCTGGTGCACAACTATAGTCACAACTGATAGCAATCTGATTCTCTAACACCTGTCCCTGCTTAACTGAACATGCACTGACATGCAACTGAGTTAACTGATGTATTCATTAGTTGTATTATGAGTTAATAACTTGTGAATTAATTAATAACTAATTCACCCAACTCATCTCTAGTCTATTCGCCAGTTAGACTAAATACAACCAGTTTAACAAAGCTAAACTGAACACAACTCCATCAACTGCACCTCCAGTCCACTAAACTCAAGTCACTTGAGTTCTAACTGAAGTCATGCATGCAAATATTCAACTAACCCATAAGAACCACGTATTTCCTTCATGCAATTGCATGTGCCACATCCGTAGCTCGAAATGAAGTGCTCCAAGAGAATAAGATTAAGTTTATAGTCCAAATATTATTGTGAGATAATAATATTTGACTTTTCTATTTTTGACAGCCAGTCTAAAAATAGACTTGATCACTCACACTGTGATCACTCACACTTTCATCAAAAAATAGAAGTCCATCTATTTTTCCCAACTTGATCAATCATCCATAAACAGCAACCTGCAATCCATAGACATGATCCATATGTCTAAAAATAGACATAGTCTAAAAATAGACTTGCGCCAAAAATAGCCTGCGGGCGCACTTAGTGAAGGCGACTCTTTTCACTAAGCTCCATCATCTTTTTGCAATCT
>APFE031581216.1:0-22781 GCA_000404065.3 Pinus taeda
CCCTCTTTTCATTTTTTATTTTTTTGTAGCATGGACACAAAATATGGAACCTTTGCAGCCTGCAATGATGAACATATTTGGTCCTTCCACTGTCAATCATGAAAGATGAAACCTATTGGTATAGGAACCTAACAGAATAAACACATACAATTCTTTATCATAGGTAGGATAGTTAACTACTGCAGGATTAAAAGTCTCAGAATGATAACATATGGGTTTACTATGCTATGTCAATACTGCTCCCATGGCATAGTCGCTGGCATCAGTTTGGATCTCAAATGGTCTTTGTAGATCTGGCAGTGCTAGTACAGGTGTTGTACTAATATTTTCTTTTAAGGTGTCGAAGGCTTTCTGCTGTTTGCCTCCCCACTAAAACACCTTGTTCAATCCTGTCAAAGCATGTAAGGGAGCTGCAATTGAGGAAAAAATTGAAATGAACTTCCTCCAATATTGTGTCGCTCCTAAGAAGCTCCTCACTTCTATAGCAGACTTGGGTTTAGGCCAGTTCATGATGACTGCCACTTTAGAGGGATCTATTTTCAATTCACCTCCCCCTACTATATGACCCAAATAATTTAGAGAGGTTTTGCCAAATTCACATTTGGAGAGTTTAACATAATTTTTTTCTCTTTTCAAAGCATCTAATGTCTGCTTAACATGCTTTAAATGTTCTTCCCACATTTTACTAAAAATCAGAATGTCATTCAGATACACAAGAACAAAATCATCAAGAAAAGGTCTGAGCACATCATTCATTAATCTCATGAAAGTAGTAGGGGCATTGGTCAAGCCAAAATGCATAACCAACAATTCATACAATCCTTTCTTTGTTTCGAAAGTAGTCTTCTATGCATCTTGCTATGCAACTCTGACCTAATGTTATCCATTGTGAAAATCCAGCTTGGTGAAATAAACAACTTCCTTCAATTGATCTAAAATATCATCTATGAGAGGAACGGGATAACGATTTTTTATTGTTATCATATTCAGTGCTCAGTAATCAATGCACATTCTCCACGAGTCATCTTTCTTTCTCACCAAAAAGATTTGTGACCCACATGGTGATGTGCTAGGCCTAATGAACCCTTTCTCAAGTAACTCCTGCACCTGCTTCTTGATTTCCGCATTCTCTAAAGCAGATAACCTATACATCCCAATGTTAGGCAAAGGAACATCTTGCTACAAAATAATATCATGTACTATTCCCTTTTTGGGTGGTAGACCTTTAGGTTCTTGAAATAAGACATCATACTTTGAAACAATCTTTTCTATATCAGCTTATTGATCAACATTACAACCCTCAAATATATTGATCTTATTAGGTGTTTTTTCCTTTACAACCATCAATAAGAACTGTTTGCATGAATTTATCATTCTTTTAATCTGTCCTGAGTTTATGACAGTATAATTATTCTTGATCTTGTGAGCTCTTACAAAGTATTCGATTCCATCTTTAAAAAATAGATACTTGTTCTCAGCTCTATAGAATATATCCTTTCTATCATACAAGTAATGACTTCCTGAAACAATTCTACATATGTCCAAAGGAATTACATCTAACTCAACCTCATCTACAAATGCCGATCCAAAAGAAAACATGAGTTTGCACTGTCTAGTCACTTGTAGTTGTTCTTTATCATTCAACCATCTTAATGGGTATGGTTTCTTATGAGGTGTAGTTGCTAATCCCAATTTCTTTACAATTCCTTCAGAAATTAGATTTACTTGTGAGCCACTATCAAACAAGGTATCAATCTTTTGATTTTTGGAAACAACTCGAATATGGAAAAGCTCATGTCTTTTTCTATCATGTTCTTCATCAATAACAGATTGAGTAGAATTACTAGTAAATGCTTCAGAATTCTTACCTTTTATACCTATGGATGCAATGATTTTTTCATCTCCCGAGTTTGACCCCAAATCTCTCTGAATAGTTGTAGCAGTCTTCTGCTTCTTGCCCTCAAACTTCTTAGGTCTCAGCTCTGAATGTAGAATCCAACAATGCTCATCATCATTCCCCTTCTTTTTACAGTGAGTGCATGAAGCTTTGCCTTTTTGTGTAGTGTTAGCCTTCCTTGCTTTCCACTTATGTTTTCTCTTCTCCTTGTTCTTGCTTGCAGTGGGTTGGGATGGTCCTCCAACTTTTGGATTTCCATTCTTTCCTCTAGCTTCTAGATGAGTAGCTTGTACAAATACCTCATCTATAGTAGTGGGTTTAAACATGAGGATGGTATGCCTCATGTAGCTATGTAGACCACCAATGTACTTCAAAAGAGCTTCTGGCAAGTCTAATGAGATTACCAACATCAATGCTCTCTTTCTAAATTCTTAAGTATACCCTTGTACACTTTCCCTTTCAACTGCTGAAGAGTTTTCCAACTCATCATGGCTTGTTGCATGTAGGCCAATGGATAGAACTGCTTCTTGATGGCAGCAACAAATTCACTCTAGACAGAGATGGTCTTACCATGTCTCTTCATATTAGCTTGGGTTCTGCCTTCCCACCAAACCAAGGTAGTGCCTCCTAGGCATAGGCTTGCCAGCTGAATCCTACTCTTGTCCGAGTGTATGTTTTGTACTCTGCAATACACATTAATTTGTCTAATCCAATTGTCCAACTTTTCAGCATTTAGCTCTCCATCATATATAGGAAAATCGAATTTAACATCTAGTTTATTCAAGGATGCTTTCTTATTATGCACAGGGCTATTAGGAGGTGTACAAAAGCTTTCCTCTTTTCCCTTTCCTTTTGAGTGGTCATGGGAATGAGATTCATCTTCTTCTTTATCTCATTTAGAACCTAATGAATCTTCATCCCTATGCTTTCTAATGCCCCTATGCATTTATTCTACCATAGACTTTATAGCCAGGAAACATTCTATGAATTGAGGGTCTGGCCCTATAGAACCTTCTTCTAACATTGTCTTCCGAGAATAGACTCTCCCAATTTCAGGATTAGTTTCCACCAACTCTCCTTCTCCTAATTTGAGCTTTGATCTAGTGAGCGTTCATAGTTAAACCAACAAAAGCTTGTCTAACCTTATAGCCTAGAGCTCTGATACCACTTGATCTAATAATCACCCTATGAGTGACCTTAGTTGAAGATTTGTTAAACAAAAGGTATTACAAACTCATGTGTTGGTGTGTGTTCTCTGCTATTCAAGCAACGGATCGATCAGATTGCCAATGCACAGACATTTAAATGGAAAGATAGCATATAAATATAGTAAGCAACACAAAGACACAAGCAATTTTTAATAAGGAGTTCACCCAATTCTCCACGGCTACATCTCCGATCCACCTTCAGTGGTGGCCTTGTTTTATTGTGTCTTACAACAGAGAAATTACAATAAAGGGACTTATTCTGAGTTCTCCTGAAGTAGATTTTGCTAGGTAGGGTGGTTCTTGGATTCCCCAAGCCACTTAGAGTTCACAGACTCTTTTTCTTCCTACCAGCTTGTTGTGGCCAACAAAACCCCCCCTTCTTATTTAGAGTTATTACTAATACTAAATAAGTGGGGACCCTTAGTCAAAAATTTTAAAAAATTAATTAGTGCTTGTATTTCCTTTTTAGTAAAACTTACCATCATACACTTAGGAAAATAAAATTTAAAAATCTAAAAAGCTTAAGTTTCATGATAAGGTAAGATAAAATCATTCCTTAAGAAAAATCGCATCGCAAGAAAGGATAATAGGATACCTCCTTACAAGCCGAATTCTAAGATTGTGAAATCGTGATAGGAGACTACATATTGAAAAACATATATCGCATCACACACATCAAAGACTGCTTACGCTGAAAAATCTTAAACTTCTGATATGCGATGGCGCATATCGCAAAAATCACCTCTCGCAGAAGACACTTTAACATAAAATTGTCATATGTCACGCTCTTGCGATATTGCAATATTGCGATATTGCAATATTGTGATATTGCAATAGAGCGACAGAGCGATATTGCGATAGAGCGGCAGAGCAATATTGCGATAGAACGGTGGAATGATATCATGAAAATGTGATACAGTGATTTGCGATATTGCGAAGAAAATCGCAAAATTGCAAAATTGTGAATCTTTCTGGCTCGTTATTTGAGAATTTTTTTTTCCATAAACCGAGACCTGGTTATGCGCTTTAATGCTAATTAATGAGTTAGTTGCTAGTTGTTAATGAAATATGGTTTTGCGCTTATCAAAGAGCCAGTTCACGTAAGGTGGTATAATTTGTATGTCTTTGGCATTTAAAATCTTTCCCATCACCTTTCCTTATCATTACTCTCACCTCACTTGTAAACTGTAGGAACGAAGAACAAAGAACTATACAAAGCAATACACAGGATATCAAGGGGAAGAAAGGCAAAGCTCCGAGCTCTGAAGACAAAGAAATGATGCCCTTGTATACAGACACTGCCTATAACAGAGATGCTGGTATTACTACTTGGTAAGGCATGTATAATCTACATGAAGAAGGGAATCCCAAGGTGATGGAGGTTACGGCTTCTGTAGGTTCACAGGGGTCTTCCGAGGCATTAGTTATAGATTTAGCTTGTTTGTTCTTACAGCAGATAGCGGCAAGGCCCAAAAGTCTCCCCTACACGGACATGATTAAATGGGTACTGGACAGTGCTGAGATAAAAAACAGACAATTTACAACTCCGGGTCAAGAACTTAAGGAATTATTATTTTTACAAAATTTGAGCTTTACATCCATTAAAAGAAAGCGCACACGAGGCGAAAATCGCGCCAGGGAAGCCCAAATCAAGAAACAGAGGCAGTTTCCGATGTGCGATTAGCGCCGTAGTGCTAATCGTGCATAGCTGGGTAAAAATTCTTGAAATGGAAAGCCTCTAATTGCTCAGTCACCTGCAAGCCCATAAATTCGTAAAAAAAGAATACTAGAGGTAAAATAGTAAAACTTGAATCCTAAAACCAGTAGAAATTGTCCGAAATATCTTCAAAATAGTATGTATATATGTACAACAATTTTAAATAGGATGGAGACAGAAGGCTCAATAAAAGGTAGAATCAATTAAGACATTAACTAAGTCGAATTGGGATTCTTACTGGGCATATTTGGTAAAACTGTACAACCAGTGTATGACTCTCAAATGCATCATCAATTGTGCCGAGAAGATGGCACCAACTCTTGCTGATTCCATTTTCGTAGGACAGTTGAAGTCTGAAGTCAGCCAACCGACCCTACTCAAGCAAATGCTAAATGCTTGTTATTTGAAGTATTAGATACAAAATAGTTAGTTGTTAAATTTAGATTCAATATTAGTATTAATTTTTCTTTATTTTTGCCTAGAAGAAGGACGGTCATGTAGAACTATATCCTACATTTTTGTAATAAGTTATTTTTAGATTTAGTTAGTAGTATTTAAACCCTTCTCATGCATTTAGAGAAGGGTCCAGAAATTTATCAAAAACTTGCCCTCAGAACATGCACTTTTGCACCCTCCGAGGAGGTTTTGATGAATGAATGGAACATGATTTATTGATATTTGCATTTAATATCTACTACTGATGTTTCACTTTTGTACTCTTAGTGGATGTTAGGTTAAGAAGAGATAAATCATTATCGCTTGAAGCTCATGAGTAGAACTAGTTATAAATGGTACTTTTATCTCTTAACTATTTCTGCCTCTGTGTTAAAGATATATTCATGTTCAGTTGTTATATATTGATGCGTGAATGCCTGAGTTATCATTTGGCACTTTTGTATGGTGATAGCTATTTATTTATGCTTAATGTATGAGTAGCTTATTATGTGATATGTTTTTCACAACTTTTTCATCTAACTTTTTATGCGAAGTGGTTTATCTATATTGAATTATTTTCTCATAATAGTTGAATGATCTTTATTACCGATTGTTATTTGAAATCATTTTAGATTGCATAACAGAAGGATTACACCCCGGGTTAGTGTAGACTTAGATATTTATGCTTATTAGAATACAATTTCATATCATTAGATTAGAGTTAGAATTAAAGCATCTCACTTAGGAGCTTTTAGAAAGGAAATATCAACTCTGCACACACAGATACACATAAATTGCGAAATTGGTCCCATATCCCTAGTTGGACCCACTATAAGAAACAGAAAAGGAGCTGCCAACCAAGGTCCAGACTGGGTGGGTATCCCCCATGTTGTAGACCCGATTTTCAGGGCTTCAACATATTTGACGCTAGAAGGAGGGCCTCGAACTGTGAATGGAAAGCAAGTCTAAATCTAAATACCATTCTGAGAGTAAATCACCCTCACCATCTCCCCTGACTTCTCCATTGCATTTAGAATCTTTCAATCCAGAGCCATAAGTCATAAGAACAACAGCTCCTGCTACAAACCCTGACATTTTAGAACAATCTACTATTGAACCTGTTGAAGTTGAATCTTTGATTCACAAACTTCAGTGATTTTCTATATCTCCTCAAAGATTTGATAAATCACAGCGCAACATGACTTCGCAATACAACCCTGCTCATCCTCTTACCAAATTAAGGAGTGAAAAGTTTGGCATTCAGCCAACCGAATTACCTCTACCCACAAGGAAGAGAGCAAGGAAATCTCCTAAAGGGTCTGATAGCGAGACTCTTTCATCATCATCATTCGTCTCAACCTCTCCACCACGAAGTCAACCATCCACTCCTCCACTTCAGATCATTGTTCATTAGTCCACTGGTACTTCCACATCTCCTTCTCAATCATCTGGAGTTATAATATCTTCATCTTCTCAAGCGCATGGATCATTTTTTGCACTTTCCTCTATTAGTAGTTCAGCGATGGCCCAATCTCCATGGAATAACCTAGGGGCAGTCTTAATGCCTACGCCCTTGAGTTAGCTACTAGCCCATCCTGAAAGATGGCTGCCTAAGTTTAATCCTGAAGCAGACATGCTAGTAGAAGAACATATAAATAACTTTATTCTATCCATAAATCTCAATGGAGTTACCAATGAAGACACTGTTGTTCTACTTTTTCCTTATACTCTGCAAGGAACAATCGGATCATGGTATTTTTCATTACCATCTAGATCTATCACTAGTTGGGATATTTTCCAAGAACAATTCCTTATTAAATTTAGTGATGATAGGTCTACAACAACATTGATCAATGACCTGTCTAACCTTAGGGCTGAGTCAAAAGAACCTATCAAAGATTTTAATTCGTGTTTCAATAAATTGCTAAACAAAATTCCTACTGCTTCCAAGCCTAGCAAAGAAGTACGAAGTGAATGGTACATCACTGCTTTACCATCAAACATAGCAATCTTTGTTGATAGGGCTAACAAAACAACTTTAGTATAAATTATGAAAGAAGCAATAGCAGTAGAGAAACGTATTATAGCCCTAGAAAAGAAAAATGCGATAGAAGAATGGAAATCCAAGAAGGTTACTTTCAAGTAAGATCCCAAGAAAAAGCAATCGAAAGATCTGTTCGACTTAGAAGGATTGCAAAAATTTTTGAAGACCATGTCTAACGAGATGGTCGATATTAAGAAACAAGTGGCAAAAACTTATTCTAAAAATCCATACAGACCTTTTAAAAGAAACCCTTCAACTGATTAAAAGCCCCCAAATGCTATTACAAGTGTTGAATCACAAGAAGAAGAGGAAATCGCTACTGAAGAACATACCGATGAAGAAGAAGTTGTAGAGTTACAAGGTATGTGGGATTTCATCCTCCCAGATGAAGAGGATCAAGAGGCATCCCCAGTAAGCACTCGAAGTAGAAACCAACTTGATCCTCCTCAGCCTACTCCTAAACCAAAGAGCGTAAGCTCAATGACTAAGGATAAAGTCGCAACTAAGAAAAGAACACCTAAAATGACTCAAACCAACCTAGTCCAAACAGATTCATCAACTCCATCTAAAACATTGATTGTTTCAGATGAAATGGAGTATAATATCATATAAGACATGAAAAGGACTAGGGCCAACATCACTTTTTACAAATTGAGTAAGTTAAAACACCATCAAAAGATACTCTTGAAAGAATTACAAGTTGTACCAGTTGCACCTTTTCCTGCCGCTGTAATCTCTCAAGCTTCCCATGACATGGGAAGGCCTCCAACTAATGCGATTAATAATGTTGACCCAAACGACAACGCCTTATTTGGAGGATGATTGACATCTCATACTCCCCCGTTTCTTCTTACTTATGAAATTTTCAATAAATTTTTTGCATAATTTCTTAGTGGATTTTGGAGCTTCATCGAATATTTTACCAAGGTCAATATGTGCAAAATTGAACGTTCAACCACAAAAATAAGTTTTGCGCATAGTTCATCTAGATTGATCGTAAGTCAAAGTGATTGGCTGATTAAATCAGATTACCATAAGGCTGTCATCCAACCCAAAGGTATGTCAAGTTATCGACATTTTAGTCACTGATATTCCGGAATTTTATGGCTTAATTCTTAGTAGAGATTGGTCAGAAAAACTTCATGGATACTTTGCAACTAATTGGTTGCACACCTGGATCCCTTACAATGGTAAACCAAACCAGATAAAAGTTGAGCAAGAAAGACATCAGAAATACATAGAAACAAAACTGGAGGGAGAAAATGAACCAGTAGCATACATAAATAACATCATTGGCAACTACTCAGTAAATTCTTTCCTTGGAAATTTTAATGCTCATACTTCACCTTACATTGAACATTCTGTTTTATCTCTAGTAGAAAATTTCTCTCAAGTAGATAGTTCTAAAGGTATTAAGTTTATAGATAGTCCTATAAATAAATCTTTATTTTGGAAGTTATTTTTTGACGGTTCTAAGTCTAATGAAGGAGTAGGAGCAGGGTGCATGTTAATCAGTCCAAAGGGAAATAAAACTATGCTAACTTGTAGACTCGAATTTGATTGCACCAACAACACCGCAGGATATGAGGCTTTAGTCCAAGGATTATACAAAGCAATCAAATTAGACGTCAAATACCTTCAAGTTTTCAGAGATTCTGAAATTGTAATCAGACAGGTATGTAATACTATACATTGTTTATCAGGTCATTTAAAACACTACCAGTCTTTAGTTCAAGATTTGACGGAACACTTTATATCATTTAATATTTCATCAATTCCTAGACTCCAGAATGTTAGTGTAGACCTCTTAGCCAACATAGCTTCCAAGCACATTCCTTTAGAAGATTTTAGCCCTGATCGATTTTCAATTGAATAAATTTTTAGACCCTCAATTCTTGATAACATTACATATTGGAGAATTTTCAATGACGATCCTGATATCATGAGATTTCTCACATCTGAAGGATCCTATACCAATCAAATAATTGACGAAGACCAACATGACCAACAATTGCAACAAGATGGCACTAACAATGCTATACCTAAGTCAGTATTCAAGTTAGAAGACCTTTATCATTTGAAAGATTGGTTTAAAAGATCTGCCAATTCAAAGCTACAAAGTTCAACTCTGAACTATGAATTAGTAAATCTAGGAACTGATACAAAACCACAAAATATCAACCTAGGCCTTGGTCTAGCTCCTAAAGAAAAAGTAGCATATATTCATCTCTTGAGACAATACAAAAGTTTCTTTGCATGGAATTGCGATCAACTCAAAACATATGACACCTCCATCATCCAACATACTATTCCAATGATAGATGATGAAAAACCTGTCCAACAGAAGTTGAGAAAGATCCATCCCAATCTAGAAAACTAGATCAAATCTGAACTCAATAAGTTATTGAAAGCCAAAATAAATTTTCCCATTCGACAGTACAAATAGGTTTCCAATATGGTCCCTGTTAGAAAGAAAAACGAAGACATTAGAATCTGCATTGACTTTTGGAATCTTAACAAAGCCTGCCAAAAGGATAGTTTTCCTAGACCTCCCATGGAACAAATACTACAAGCAATCGCGGGGTTAGAATTAATGTCATTCTTAGATGGATTCTCAGGGTACAATCAAGTGTTGGTACATCTCGATGATCAATTGAAAACCACATTCAGAACTAAATGGGGCACATACGCATATCAAAAGATTTCATTTGGTCTGATCAATGCTGGTGCCACATTTCAGAGAGCCATGGACATCGCGTTCAAAGGATTAGTTAACAAATCAGTGGTAATATATTTGGATGATATAACTGTATATTCCAAGAAACGAAGCAATCATCTTAGAGATTTAAAACAAATCTTCCAATGTTGTCAAAGGTATGGGATTTCACTTAACCCAAAAAAATCCTTTTTCGCATTAGGTGAAGGAAAACTTCTCAGATTCATAGTTTCAAAATGTGGAATTAACATTAATCTTGAAAGAATCAAGGAGATTTCTGAAATACCCCTACCTCACAAAAAGAAAGCCATGTAATCTTTTCTTGGCCAGATTAACTTTGTCAAGCGATTTGTTCTAGATTTTTAAGGAATCATATCTCCTTTACAGGTAATGATTAAAAAGAACTCAAACTTTAAATGGGTCCAAGATGAATATGAGGCGTTCAATCTGATCAAACAAGCAATTGTGAACGCTCCATCTTTAGCAGCTCCAAATTTTCCAGATCCTTTTATTTTATATACATTTGCCTCTGATAGATCATATGCTGCGATACTCACTCAAGAAAATCAAGAAAAGGCAAAAGCCCCGATTGCTTTTTTCAGTTCAAATTTACAGGGGGCTGACTTAAATATTCAGATGTGGAGAAACAAGCTTACCTTGTTTTCAAAGCAATTAAATATTTCAAACCCTTTCTACTCAAAACCCATATGAAAATCATAGTACCATTTCCAACAGTAAGAAATATTTTAATACAAAATGATGTGGGGGAGAAAACAGCTAATTAGGTTACTGCCTTATAGGAATATAATGTAGAAACCAAACTAGCAAGTATTGTAAAAGGTCAAGGCTTTTGCAAAAAGCTCGTCGGAACATTGCTTATGTCTGAAATTCCACCTGCAAAAATACAAATGTATGAGGTAAGCCTAAACGATGTTGAGTCATTATAAGTTGATATCATTTATTATTTAAAGAATTGATATGCTCCTTCAAACCTCGATCATACCAAGAAAAGAGCTCTAAGGTTAAAAACCAAACAATATTAGTTCGTGAATGATGTTCTTTTTAGAATAAATTATGATTTTGTTCTTCTTAGATGTCTTGAGAAATCTGAAGCTGAAAAACTCTTGCAGGAACTCCACGATGGGCCAACAAGCAGATACTATGCTGGAGACACTACTGCTCGTAAATTCTTACGCGCAAGCTATTACTAGCCCACATTATTCAAAGACTCACATAACTACATGAGAAAATGTCAAATCTGTCAAGCCGCTGCTGGGAGACAAAAGAAACCATCCCTGCCACTATAACTAGTCAACATTGAGAAACCTTTCAATCAGTGGGGATTGGACATAATAGGTGAAATCGTTCCTAACTCTTCTAAATAGCATAGATATATCCTTACAGCAACAGATTACTTTACTAAATGGGTAGAAGCAGTTCCACTCAAGATGGCTAATGTTCAACATATCATCGAGTTCATAGATCAGTTCATAATCACCAGGTTTTGGTTGCCTTCTGCTTTAATGTCTGATAACACATCATATTTTTCTGGTAATGCAATGACTGAATTTGCACTCAAAAGGGGTTTCAAGCTTAAATAATCTGCCAATTACTACCCACAGGGGAATGGATTATCTGAATCTACAAATAAAAATTTAATCAGAATTATTAAGTGAACCATTGACCAAAATCATAAAAATTGGCACAAGTCTTTAATATATCCTTTATGGGCCCTCGATGTGGGTGATTGAGGCAACATTTATGGTGAAGAGACAAGGGTGGGGCGAGGCAGTTTGACACCTGCCCACCCAATACATAGAGTTAAATACATGTAAGCATGAGAGCGCTCAGCATGCGCAAAGTGTAAGTTTAAACAGATCACATTCCAGTGGCTCTGGTCCTCACTTCTTTTCTTCCGCGACAGTTCTTCTATCCGCATGCTCGGACATGCAAGAGATGATGGCATTCTTCAATGATGCAGTAATGGAAGAGGCTTCTCAAGGCATGCCAAGAAAGGTTAAGGCCAGGCTCTGTTTTGGGTTTGCAATGAAGTCATTCGAGCTGTTTCACTTGGCTCATCCCCTCACCTCACGTCTCATTTTGGTTTTCAGGCTGTCTATGGTTAGCTTTGTTTTCTCTGAGGGATTTCGACACTTGTTGGGGAAAGTCTCTCTGGAGCTTGGCTCGGACCTCCTGAAGCGGCTCTTGCTACTCCTCTCTTTCCTCCGTCAGGTCTCAAGCTCTTGTCTAGTGGTCTTAGTCTTGACTTTTCATCATCTGGTCTCAGGTTTTGTCTCTAGCTTTGGGTGGTGGGTTTTGAGTTGTGTATTCATAGCCTATGTCTCGACGATTTATCATCTAGTCTTGGGCCTTGTCTCTAATACAGGGTGAGGGAATATTGTCCCTATCAATCCTAAGGCTGCCTGAACTTTCTCTAGAGAGAATCACTTAGTGTTCAATTTGGTTTTGCTGGTGAAGGGAATCCGCAGGCTCCCCTCCTGGTCTTAGTGTCTTTGTTGCTCCGCTTGCCTAATTACTTCTCGGCCTGTCTGGAATCTCATTGTCGCACCCTTCAAGATGGCTCGACTTCACCAAAGAATAGGGTGCTAAAGAGGCCCACCTCCGCGAGCGCCAACAAGTTCGTCTTCTGACTCGCCTTCCCTCTCTAGTCAATTGTTTACCAGTCGCTACCCCAGCACGTGCAGTGGGAGAGGGCAGCACCGACCCTCCAGACACCACCTTGGGCCTTCTTCCTCGTCTGGCTCTGCAATTTTCTCTTTTAATAATTCCCTGCATCAGCCTAGGATAACGTCTCACTTCATGGTGGTCTTCCATGATACTACATAGATGGAGGACTCTGATTCTTATCCAGGAGGCTTGAGGGTAGTTTCTGTTCCTTCTCCTTCCATCCAGCTGGGAATTGGAAATTTGTTTGGGTAGGATTTGAATGTTCAAGGGTGCAGCACTCATGATGCGGAGATGATGGAAGTTGACCTTGGGCCCTCTGATCAAAACGTTGCTCAAGCTAAGAATGTGCCAGAATTTGGATGGGGCCGTATCGTGGAAGAACCACAAGATGACTAGTGAGCTATCCCTAGCATTGTTTTTTGGTTATGCTACATCTATCACTGGGAAAGCTTCTTATGTAAGATGGGTTGTGGATTTCCTATGTTTTTCGATGTTTTTTTTAACTATGAAGCACCAGGAGAGTATCATCCTGATCCCCTGCATGGGTTTTGAATCCTTTCTTCTCACTTGTTTTCTCCTAACAGTTCTGCCTCTCGTCAAACAAGAGCCTTGACTTCAGCCTGTATGTAATTATATTTCTCTACTTTGTTAATAGAATTAGTCTTACTTAGAAACAAAATGTATATGCTTTATGGGCAGATCGAATAACGCAGAAAGCCTCTATCGACACTTATCCCTTTAATTTAGTTTATGGGAAAGAAGTCGTTCTTATGACTCATTTAGCAATTCCTTCTTTAGCCTTAGTTAAATATATTGATGAAGCACAAACTTCCTCCTTACAACTAAGGCAACTAGAAATAATTAAGTTAGAAGAACAACGAGAACAGGCCGAAATAACACATGCTCATCATCAAGCATTAGTAAAAGCCTCTTTTGATTTGAACATGATATCCAAAAAAGATTTTTAGATGGTAGATCTAGTTTTAAAATGGTACAAGGCTCGTGGGGAAAAAGGGAAACATACAAAATTTCAACGAAAGTAGCTTGGTCCTTCCCAAATCATAGAAGTAATAGGTCTGTCCACTTTTATGTTGCAGGATTTAACAGGAAAAAGATATTATTTACTTGTTAATGGACAGATCCTCAAGACATATTTTCCATAGGAGAACTTTCTTCTAGTTTGTAGATTAGTTTTTATTTCCATAATAAAACCGGTTGTAAATAGTTACATTTGGAATTAAAAAAAAAGACACAAATTCTCTTTTAGATTTTGTTTTTTCACTTGTATAAATAGAATCCTTTTAGAAAATTGATCGTTATTATTGAAAGATACAGTTAAAGACTCTTGACCTAGTAATGATATTAGTTTCGACTTTGTAAATTTTGGTGAAAAATGACCTCTAGTGAAAAATTGTTTTATATCAGTCTAATGAAAGGTATCAATAACAAAATGGAGATTCTTTGTAGAAAAGCTCTTTCCAAAAACTCTACCATTGTCTTCCAGAGCTATCTTAAGGAAACAATGACTTCCTCCCCACCTAGGATATTACAACGCTCAAAGAATGATCCAATGATACACTTTAACTTAAAGAGTAAGAGGTCTCATCGCGAGCCGGCTTATCATAATCATAGATATTATAACTTGCTGACTTTGCCAATACTGCATACCACAATAGGGAAATGACTCAAGATTGTTGCAATCAAAAGACAATGGGTCTCATCACGAGCTAGCTTGTTCAGAAAAGATATAAATCAAGTGAATGTTTGTGTCATAAATTGGCTATCAAACCAAGACATTGTTCTTTAAGGGTAAAAAAGAAAATGAAAGAATGAACTGTGGATACAGATTTCTCTTTGAAAAATGTATTTTCTCTAAGTGGGATATAGGATCATTGTTGGGTAACAGGTAACCCTATCGAGGCTATAAATGCATGCTGGCAGTAGAGGCTCTACCTACGACAAATGAGCATATTTAAAACTGATTTACAAAAAAGGCTTTATTTTTTATCTTTATTAACCAAGTAGTGACTAATGTAGATACAAGGACTAGCTTGAGGGAGTAAATAATCAAAGTTGAGAATAGAAGAAACAAGATATCATTAATAGGTAAAAGCATAATGTACTTTGTCTTTCTATAATAAAGCTCAACTTTTTGGAAAAGTTTTGTTTTGGAAGTTTAGAAAATTCAAAAGAAAGAAGAGATGACTGGTTCTTCCAAGTGAATCACCAATTGTTGTGGCTAGCAACAACCCCCCTTCTTATTTAGTGTTATTACTAATACTAAATAACTGGGGACCCTTAGTCAAAAATTTTAAAAAATTAATTAGTGTTTGTATTTCCTTTTTAATAAAACTTACCATCATAAACTTAGGAAAATGCCCTTTGAAAATCTAAAAAGCTTAAGTTTAATGATAAGGTAAGATAAACACATTCCTTAAGAAAAATCACATCGCAAAAAAGGATAATAGGATACCTCCTTACAAGCCTAATTCTAAGATTGCGAAATCGCGATGCGAGACTACATATTGAAAAACATATATCGCATCACACGCATCAAAGACCGCTTACGCTAAAAAATCTTAAACTACCGATATCCGATGGTGCATATCGCAAAAATTGCATCTTGCAGAAGACACTTCAACAAAAAATTGTCATATGTCACACTCTTGCGATATTGCAATATTGCGATATTGCGATATTGCGATAGAGCGATATTGTGATAGAGCGACAGAGAAATATTGTGACAGAATGACTGAATGATATCGTAAAAATGTGATGCAATGACCTGTGATATTGCAAAGAAAATCGCAAAATCGCTTCATCATGAATCTTTTCGGCTCGTTATTTGAGAAAACTTTTTCCATAAACCGAGACCTGGCTATGCGCTTTAATGCTAATTAATGAGTTAGTTGCCAGTTGTTAATGAAATATGGTTTTGCGCTTATCAAAGAGGTAGTTTGTGTAAGGTGGTATAATTTGTATGTCTTCGGCATTTAAAAGCTTTCCCATCACCTTTCCTTATCATTACTCTCACCTCACTTGTAAACTACAGGAACGAAGAACAAAGAACTATACAAAGAAGTACACAGGATATCATGGGGAAGAAAGGAAAAGCTCCGAGCTCTGAAGACAAAGAAATGACATCCTTGTATACAGACACCTCCTATAACAGAGATGTTGGTATTACTACTTGGGGAGGCATGTATAATCTACTTGAAGAAGAGAATCCCAAGGTGATGGAGGTTACGACTTCTGCTGGTTCACAGGGGTCTTCCGAGGCATCAATTGCAGATTTAGCTTGTTTGTTCTTACACTAGATAGTGGCGAGGCCGAAAATTCTCCCCTACATGGACATGATTAAATGGGTACTAGATAGTGCTGACATCACAACAGACAATTTAAGAGTTCGGGTCAAGAACTTACAGAATTATGATGTTTAAAAAATTTGAGCTTTACATCCACTAAAAGAAAGGGCACAAGAGGCAAAAATCGCACCAAGGAAGCTCGGATCAAGAAATAGAGGCAGTTTCTGATGCGCGATTAGCACCCTAGTGCATCGCTGGGTAAAACTTCTTGAAATGGAAAGCCTCTAATTGCTCAGTCACCTGTAAGCCTAGAAATTCATAAAAAAAAACGCTAGAGGTAAAAAAGTAAAACTTAAATCCTAAAACAAGTAGCAATTGTCCGAAATATCTTCAAAATAGTATATATATATGTACAAAGATTGCAAAAAGGCTGGAGAGAGAAGGCTCCAGAAAAGGCAGAATCAATTAAGAGATTAACTAAGTTGAATTGGGATTCTTACTAGGCATATTTGGTAACCTCACAACCAGTGTATGACTCTCAAATCCATCATCAATTCTACCGAGAAGATGGCGCCAACTCTTGTTGATTCCGTTTTCGCAGGACAGTTGAAGTCTGAAGTCAGCCAGCCGACCCTACTCAACCAAATGTTGAATGCTTGCGATTTCAAGGATTAGATACAGAAATAGTTAGTTGTTAAGTTTAGATTCAATATTAGTATTAATTTTGCTTTATTTTTGCCTAGAAAAGGGACGGTCATTTAAAACCGTATCCTACATTTTTGTAATAAGTTATTTTTAGATTTAGTTAGTAGTATTTAAACCCTTCTCATGCATTTAGAGAAGTGTCCAGAAATTTATCAAAAGCTTGTCCTCAGAACATGCACTTTTGCACCCTCCAAGGAGGTTTTGATGAATGAATGGAACATGATTTATTGATATCTGCATTTAATATCTGCTACTGATGTCGCACTTTTGTGCTCTTAGTGGATGTTATGTTAAGAAGAGATAAGTCATTATCGCTTCAAGCTCATCTGTAGAACTAGTTATAAATGGTACTTTTATTTCTTAAGTATTTATGCCTCTATGTTAAAGTGATGTATGTTTATTTTTTATATATTTGATGCGTAAATGCCTGAGTTATCATTTGGCTCTTTTGTATGGTGATAGCTATTTATTTATGCTTAATGTATGAGTAGCTTATTATGCGATATGTTTTTCACAACTGTTTCATCTAACTTTTTATGCGAAGTGGTTTATCTCTATTGAATTCTTTCCCTATAATAGTTGAATGATCTTTATTACTGATTGTTATTTGAAATCATTTTAGATCGCATAACAAAAGGATTCCACCCTGGCTTAGTGTATACTTAGATATTTTTGTTCATTAGAATACAATTGTATATCATTAGATTAAAGTCAGAAATAGAGCATCTCACTTAGGAACTTTTAGAAAGTAAATATCAACTCTGCACACACACATACACATAAATTGGGAAACTTGTCCCATATCCCTAGTTAGACCCACTATACCAGATGGAAAAGGAGCTGCCAACCAAGGTCCGAACTGGGTGGTTATTCCCCTTGTTGTACACCCGATTTTCAGGGCTTCAACACAACTCTATGACCCTTGGTCTACAGTGGAAAGTGCCAAATGTGATGCTCAGTTCGAATAGATCCTTCTACAAGAAGGCGTGAATCTTCAGGCTCTCTGGTGCTCGATGCTGCCTGTGGTCAGCTCAACCCTCTGTCTCTTCTACTTGGCTTTACTGTTCTCTGTGTTCAGTCCTCCTCTCAGGGTTCACTATTCACTCTCTCTCTTGGTCGCTTGGACTCCTCTCAAAATCCTCCCTTCGACTGTCTCTATTCATGGCTTTAACCATTTGATACCTATGCTTGTTCGGTTCCCTCCCACCTGCGTCAATTCTCCTTATGTAGCTGTGCTTGGAGTTCTTTGTTTGGCGTCAGCATGAACGCTTGGGAAGTGCCAAGTGTCCCCATTGGAACAACATCATTCTGCTCATCGATTCATTTCTTTGGTTATGTCATGGATACATTCTTTCTCCAGCATGATGGTCAAAAGGATTCCAAATCCATTTAAATCGCAACTTATTTCCCTGTCGATTTCAATTCTTTCTATCGGGTGTAATCTCAGTCATCCGATCTAGGCTCCTCAAGATCCGACATCATACGCATGTCGAGCATAGTTGACTTGCTCGACCGATAGCACACGATCACAGTGGTTTTTATCTCACCTCTGCTGCCACGTGTCGATTGCTGAGTGGGATCACTCCGCTCTCCTCCAAAACCTCTTACCATTGAAGGGCACCCTAATCAAAACCGCCTGTTTCCAGGGCACAGGTCCCACCTTTGCACTTTAGTGGTTTTCA
Source organism: Pinus taeda (assembly GCA_000404065.3). Lineage (NCBI taxonomy): Eukaryota > Viridiplantae > Streptophyta > Pinopsida > Pinales > Pinaceae > Pinus > Pinus taeda. Next base: position 18,398 of record APFE031581216.1, read on the forward strand.
TTTCTCCGCCCGCAGTTCTCTAGCTCCCAACGTGACCAGGGGCTTAAGGCTCCCCCATTTCGGCCATGTTTTCCCAGCAATGCACGATTAACACTAATCGTGCATCGAAAACCACCTCCTTTTCCCGATCTGGGGGTCCTAGGGGCTACTTTGGCCATCTGTGTGGTCTCCATGGGCCTCAGTCAGCGCGCTTTGACCGAGGTCCTCGTCGTTCCACATCGGCTACCATGGCCACTGGTTCAGGCTTTTTTTGATGCTGTTTTGGATTTTAGAGATTTGTTTCATCCCAAGACAGTCAAGGTTCTTGTCAGTCGTTTATGGATCCAATTTAGATCAAGTGTTACAGTCCATATGACATATGTATCGCTAATACAATATTCATTGTGTCATGGCTAATATAGGATGACCAAGAATTGCCATTAAAAGAGTCTAGAGTGCAGGTCTATAGGATACATAAAAGACTTAGATAAGCCATACCTTCAAAAAATATGAGCCTTAAAGAATCGCACCTGGGTTTGAACAGGTTTCTTGAGAAGGTACATATAGAGATGGTATGTATTTATAGTGAGTTACTGTCACACCATTATAGATCCATTTTGATGAGCCATATACCACATAAGAATGAATATGCTAAATATATTGTGGATAGAGGTATAATGAGTCTTTGCTAATATAGTGATGCCAAATATAGCGATGCATGTAGCTTGCTTTTGAGGAAATAAATGCTGATTGAATTGAACCCATAATTTCCAAGGTTAAGTGTGAATACCAATTCCTCTCTTTGGTCCATTACCGCAATTCAATAATGCCTTTTTAATGTTCTCCTTCAATCAAATTCTTATATACATTGCCCTCAAAACCACACATTCGAGGAGCTATCCATTCACTTGTGTGGAAACAAAAGCAATTTAACTTCAAGCTTCGCTAGATTGTCTCTAGATTTTCAGGTTCATCCAATAAGTGTTCAACATCCTACCATGATCACGAATACATTATAACCTCGAGTAGGTCTAGAATAAATGTGGCTCTTGCAGTCATGTACAAGCAAAACAGTGGATTGCACCAACATAAATACACCATTAGAAGGTTCTATTACATCTGATGTGTCATTATATAGGGCTGCTAATTTTTTGTTACAAATCTAGGCTTATTTTCAGCAACATCTATCTTTAGTTTACTTGTGATCTATCTTTAGTGTCAACTAACTTGTATAGTTCTTTGTAGACACAATTTCAAAGGAGCTTGGAACATATTATCAAATGGACAAATGAAATTGGATGAAATTGAAAAATAGGTATAGTTTGAGTATTTGATTATTCATTGTGATATGCAAAAAATGTCTCAGTGGTAACTTGTGCTGAATAAAATTTATATGACTTTAAACTAGATATGTGTGGAACACTAAAAGAATATAGATATGGGGTTGAGGAATTCTTAAAGTTTGTCGAGGAGCATTCAAGGAATAAGATGTCCATGTAATAAATGTGGCATAGGGAAAGTACAAACATTTGATCAAGTATGAAAGCACTTGATTTGTGATGATATAATAGAACAATATAGCATTCGGTGTTTGTGTGGAGAGAGCATTCCTAGTCAGGTATCTTGAAAAAAAATTGAATTGATCTAGTTTCAATGTTATATGTTTTACAGTAAAGATATCACTTATTTTTATATGTGAAAACTCCATTTTTTTCTTTGTCTCCTTTAGATTCCATCTGCTATTGATAAGGACAGGCAACATTATGAAAATGAGCCACATGAAGTTCTCGAGCATATTTCATCTCAACTGGTAAGCCATTTCATATTACTCAAGGGCCCTATTTGACTAGGTTGACCAAATGCTATTGATTTTAATTTTCATAAAAACCATAAAATTATTAACATAATTTTTAATTTTCTTATTAATAGGGCTATGAACATGTTGTGGAACATGATTATGATAATCAAGTTGATGAACATGAAACATTGTTTAAGAACAATAGTGAACCTCGAAATGATGATGATGGTGCAACCATTGTCAGTTATCAAACACTTGAAATGGCGAATGACATGAATCGATGTCTTAATCAAAACATCAATGAGAGTTGTGATAATGAGGGGTTGGCATCAAAAAATGTACTAAATGTACTTAATGAATATAAGAAGCTTATTGAAGATGTGAAGAGGCCATTGTACCTAGATTGTGTTGACTTCATTAAACTATCAGCCACTGTAGAATTCTACAAGCTGAAAGTGAAGAGTGGATGGTCCGATACAAGTTTTGACCAAATGTTAAAATTACAAAAAGATGTGCTTCCTAAAGATAAAACAGTTCCATATTCTGCATATGTTGCAAAAAAGTTGATAAAATCATTAGGATTAAACTATGATATGATACACACATGTCCAAATGATTTCATTTTATATCGAGAAAGTTATGAAAGTAAATATCAATGCCCAACATGTGGAAAATCTCGATGGAAGGTGGATGTTCAATCTCAAAAGGTGCATAAAGGTGTTCCAGCCAAGGTGTTAAGATATTTTCCATAGCATCAAGGCTAAAAAGAGTGTATAGGTATGATCTTGAACACTATAATTTTATTCAAGTTTTCCCCTTTTTGTATTATCTTTACCATTTGTCATAGTGTTATTATATGATAATATATTATATAAATGAAAAAAATATTTTTCGTTATAGCTCTATAGACATGTCACAAAAAATGAGGTGGCATCATGAGCATGCAAGCAATGATGGTAAAATGTGCCACCCTGTTGATAGCGTAGCATGGAAAACTATTGATGAAAAATGGCCTAGTTTTTCTAGCGAACCTTGCAATGTACAACTTGCAATGGCAGTAGATGGATTTAATCCTTTTGGAGACTTGAGCAACACATATAGTGTTTGGCTTGTAGTGTTAGTTACATACAACCTTCGACCATGGTTGTGCACAAAAAGGAACTTTTGTATGCTAACATTGTAAATACCTGGTCCCAAGCAACTAGGAAATGACATTGATGTGTATTTGGAACCCTTGGTAGATGAATTAAAGGAATCATGGGACCAAGGGGCATGGACATATGATTCCTATAGTAAGACATGCTTTAACATGAACGCAATTCTAGTTAAGAAATTATTTAGAGAAAATAAATTAATATTGAGATTTACCGAGATGAAAAATAACCAACAATAAACAAAAACACATAAACACAAATTTTTATCTGAGAAAACCCCAAATCTAGGGAAAAACCCAACCTAATAAGATCCCATTAGCATTGAGCAAAACCCTAGCCAATCTGACCAAGTGAGCCTTCACTGCTCACCTCCAGGTGTTGCATTACAAAGAAGTCCTTCCAGCCTTTTATAAGCTCCATTACATATAATACCAGAAGTAGAATACTATGAGTGCACAATACCATGTGCCCCAAAACCATCACTATTTAACCTCGTCAACTTTGACTCTATCCCAAGTCAAGTTTACCTAACAATTCCCCCTTGAAACTTGACTTGGGGTTCCTTGGATAACTCGAGCCAAACCTACTAGGTGAGACAATCCCGCTCACTCTAGCTCTTACCCCCCTCAGATTTTTTACCCAGGGTATTGTTAACCTGACATCCCCCCTATCACTTACGTCTAACCTAGACTTTATCGGTGATCACCGATGGGTACACATGCCTTACCAGGTCTTATAGTAGTATGCCCATTTACATGGAATAATTTTGATGTCATTAATTTTTTTTTTGTTTATTTCTACTGCGATTCTAATCCATCCTCTCTCAATTTGATTTTCTCAAAAAAATATATCAAATCGCTGCAACTGCGAGCCCAACAATAACCTCATAGATTCCAAGACCGGTGGCCTCATGTAGCAGAAAATGAACAATTTTTGAAGCCCCATGAACAATTTTCTTCTACTGACCTTCTTTAAATAATTGCATGAATCCCGAACAATTCGTTAGCATGTTCCAAACTAGTAAATATCGCTAATGCACTGTGATCCTTGGTAGTTAAGGCACTATCTTCCGGACATTCTCCTTGAGTTTCTTCCACGTATGTGTTTCACCATTATTTTCCAGGCCTAGATATGTAAAAAGGTTGTATTGAATTCATCAGGCACTATAAACCCATGGCATCAAAGAATCCCTTTGAAGCCAATCTCTGGCTTTGATACCAGTTGTTAAGAAATTTACTGCATAACATAAATAATTACTGAAAGGAATAAATTTAGAAATAACCAACAACAACCATAAACACATAAACACAAACGTTTATCCTAGAAAAACCCAAGCTAATAAGATCTCATTAGCACTGGCCAAAACCCTGGCCAGTCCGACCAAGTGAGCCTTCACCGCTTACCTCCAGGTCTTGCATTACAATGAAGTCCTTCCAGCCTTTTATAAGCTCCA
>APFE031581216.1:32322-44311 GCA_000404065.3 Pinus taeda
AAAATTGAGATTTTGCTTTCACTCAACCTATAACATATTGCATCTGTCTTCGTCAATGTTCTTCTTCCATACACTATCCACTTATGACGTTTCCTTTGCAATATTTGGTGCATTTGCTAGTTATAGGTCATTTATAGATTATAAATGTCTTCAAAGTTTCACTTCTAATTGTGTATTGAATTGAACATATTGATTCTCTTACACATAATGATTTTTCCCTCCCCCAACTTTTCATAGCTTCCATAACCATTAGGTAGGGACTTGCATCTTCGATGTTGCTTGGCTTGTTTAGTAAAATATTGTCGAGACTTTAATTTATTGAAAGTTGTAAAATTTACAATTTATGAAGTTTCAAGGTCTAATTTTTAAAAGTCTAATTCTTTAAAGGGTGCTAGCTCAAAGGAAGATCACTTGCTTTACAAGCAGGAGGTTGGTGTTGTGATTCCATCATGCCCTGACATCCATATGGAATGACAATGATAACATTTTGGTGATGGAGGCTCTTTTGGCCATCACCAATGAGCTTTGGTGACATTTTTTGACCCTCACCAAAATATGAAATGGTGACGACCAATGAATGCCACCATATATATGCATCAATAGTGATGACCCTCAAAGGTTCATAGCCATATTATTAATGACCCTCAAAGGTTATTATGATGGGGTTTGAATGTCACCACAACACCTATACTTCTAGCAATGTGGCTTTTGGTGATAGTCAACGAACGTCACTATATATACGCACCAATAGTGACAGCCATGAAAGATACATCACAATAAATCATTGTTGCTCATATGAAATGGTGACGGTCACTATACATCATTATAATCAATATTCATGATAGACCTTGAATGTCACCATAATACCTATACTTTGGGTGACACCACCTTTGGTGACATTCAGTTTTTGGTGATGGAGGTTATGGTCTATCACCATTGCTCATATGAAATGGTGACGGTCTCTATCCATCATTATAAATCATTATTGGTGATGGAATTTGAATGTCACTACAACACCTATACTTTTGGCTATGCCATCTTTGGTGACGTTCAATTTTTAGTGACGAAGGCTATGGTCCATCACCATTGTTCATATGAAATGGTGATGGTTGCTATCCATCATTATAAATCATTATTGGTGACAGACTTTGAATGTCACTAAAACACCTATACTTTTGGTGATGCCACCTTTGGTGACATTCAATTTCTGGTGATGAAGCCTCTTTTGACCGTCACCAATGAGCTTATGGTGACATTTTTTCCCCTCACCAATGTCCTTTTTTCTTGTAGTGTTATGTATGATGCCATGCACCCATAATTATTTCGGAACCCCCTCTCAGTTCCATTTGTCCTTACAACTATCCAAGTGTTGTTGGCGATCAGAATACCCTCTTTACTTTGCAAAATCCTCATGGCATTCCCTCACCTATATGAATATCTCTTTCATTGCTCTCTTGATTATTTTTGAGTCCTATGGGTAGTTTTATCACCTAGATTGAACCTCAGGTTGAAAGAAGGCAATGGCAGGGTAACCAAAAACCACGCTTAGCCAAGTAGCTACCCTACTAGGCTAGGAGAGGGCTCTCTCTGTAAGGATCTAAACCAAGATGACTGGATCAAGAAAATGATATTAGGCTAGGTATAATAGCACAAGTTTTGATTTTATTTTGAAGGGTTTTACTGGATCAGGAGGAGTGAAACTGTTAGGGCAAGGAAATTAGATCAAAATTGCAGGGTATTCGATAGGGCAAGGTAGGCACAAGGCTCAACACTATAGGGTTTAATGGGTGAGGTGATTCAAGACAGGTGAGGATCTAGAAATAGCATGCAAGAAAACATGGATTCTTCTTAAACTGAAGAAAACATAGACTGTGAATATTTTCCTGAAACAGAGCATAAATATTATGGGTTCTACCTATCAACTTGAAAACATCGACTTAAAAGGAGTGAAATGATTGATTAAGTACACAAAACATTTTAACATATGATCACAATAGAGAAAATTGAACTGAACATCATACCACATGGATCCCAAAGAAATAGCTGTAACTTTTCATTAATCTCCTACTAAAAACTAACGCAAAATGATGTTTACTCAAAGCATAGGAATCCAATTGAGTCCAACGCTTTGCAATGAGAAAGACGAAGAAGATATAGACATTGTTTCAACTCCTCCCTTCCTCAATGGTCGAATCCCTATGATTAGGAAATAATCCATCAAAAACTTAACAAGAAACTAGAATCTAGGCAACATAACAACTTGCCTCTAAAAGGGACAACACTGATTCATTTGTCCTCAAGATAACTTTTGATCTAAGGAATATACCTTATAGTAACTATTATCCATCCTATTTACATGCGTAGTTACCATTTACATCAATATAAACATCATCCATGAGAGAAAACCCAAAATTATAGTCATGGCACAATGAAGTTAAAATTCAGGATAAAATTGCCCTATGCGCAGTGCCTAAGCTCTATGTGCAACACTTTTTCCAGGACCCTTTTGGAGGTCTTCCTGGTGTCCAAATTGAGCTCATGATAGCTTATTGGAAAGCCTATCTTGTATGATTTCCAAATAGGCCTTTATTTTTCCATTTGGGGTTGATTTGACCCATCAAAAATATATTCTCCCAAGACTGCTTTTGTGGCTAAAAGAGAAGGCGGAAAGAACATGTTTTTATTGTTTTGACCTTTTGGTTGACAAAGTATACTCCAAAAGCTTAGAAAATGCACAGGGTGCATGTAATCATCATTTTGAATCCAAAAATGATGACCATTTCCTCATTAGATGCCCCTAGGAAAAGCACAGCGCCAGTGGCACTGCGTATAGAGCCAAAATTTATGTGTCAAAAATTGCTAAATTCTCCAAAAGGAAAAAATTCTTCAAAACTTACTCAAAATTTGTGGAGAACACCACCATGAAGTGTCCTGGTTATCCAAGGAATCTTCAGCAAGAATCCTAAGCCTATCACCCACCCATTTTCCTTTGAGTACTTTTTTTAGCATTGTCTTCATTTGCTTGACCCTTATCTTGCAAATATTGTTCTAGGTCCTGTAATGGCGAGCCATGTGCCTAATGATTTGATTGTCCCTATTGGATTTTTGTAGCAGCTTCTCCAAATGAAAATTCACCCTGTCAATCCAAGTTTCTCTATCCTCCTTAATCTCCTTCCCAAGCCTTTGTTTTGTAGTCAAGGTGGTGGGGGTTTCTTCTTCTTGCATTACTGACTTGCCTTTGTCACCTTGCCTCTTTGCTTTGAGAATCTATAGCTCCACGAGGACTTCTTTGTCACTTAGTTGCTTGTTCTCTTCCTCAAGGTATGAAATTACATACTTATCTCTCGCCAGGTTGTCCTTTAGTGCTTGGATCTATGCATATTTTTCCCTTATAGTTATATTTTCATTTGTTGCTTCATCTTGAGCCTCCAAGTAGACTATCTCAATGCCATGATGAATGTGTGGTTGTTCTGGTTCATCATCTTCCTTCAAATCAAATTCCCTTTCCTCTTCATCATTGAGGATTTCCTCTAGCATCTTTTCTTTCCCTTTATGCACATGGAGCACCTGTTGTACCTGTTGTGTTGATGAAGAAGGAAAAGCCCCTTGCACAGTTTGTGGGGCAAGCATTTGCCTATGAGCTGATGAAGAAGGTGAGGTCCCTTCCACATCAAGTGGAATAAACACTTGCATATCCACTACAAACAACTTTTTATCCCCTCTATGATATGTTTTGTAGGCTTCTGGGTTCTCAACAACTTTAGTCTCTTTAGACTTCTCACTTTTCTTTACTTTAGCACTACTGGAAGGCCTTTTTGCTTCTTGGGGCACTCATGGAGGAATTTAAGGACCATTGAAGATGTCACTAGCAATAAACGTATCCCAGGAGATGTTGAGGAGGTTGAGATGATGTAGCACAATCATCCTAATCAAGGAACAATGATAGATACTACTCATTTGCTAGGGGTATGGCTTTTTCTCTACAATGTAGGCCATCTTCTCAATGTTCCTGAATACGAAATACTAGATGTTCAACATTTTCACTCTTGTGAAGTGCATAAGAAGCCTAACATGATAGGTATACAATCTATAAAATCTACCCTCACATGTAAAATACTTCATAATGATCCTCATCAGAGGGGCATACTTGTCTTGAAGGAACCTGAAAGGAAAGGTCATCTTCTTTTCATGCCTATACCTGGATTTGATGTATGGCTAATAGTAGTGATCATCCAAGTCTTGTGCTTTATACCCTTTTTCCCCACATTTGGAATCCTTGTAGCATTAGCAATGATGGAGGATGAAACTATAAATGTCACCCCAACAAGAGTTACCTTGTTATCACGGAGATTGGCCTCAAAAATCCTGGTCAGCTCAGGATGATGTTGAACTATTTCTACCTACTCAAAAATCTCATAACACCCTAGATGCCTGAAACAAGAGACAGTCATATAAGAAGCCTGTAACTCTTTGATGCTTGATGGTTCCTCTCTAATGATTTTTCCTCCCTTATGCGGTTTTCTATGATGTTGATATTCATATCCCATGCTTTCACTGCCACTATTTCCCTTGTCCTCATAATCTCTATCCTCTTTATCCATGTCTTTTGAATTTTGAAGCTTTGAAACCCTAGAGAAGGTAATCAAGAAGTGAGTTATGGTGAATAGGGATAGGGGAAGTGGAGATGAGCTTATACGATGTCGGATGAAATATATATGATATGACAGTGAGAAGGAGGGTATTTTTTTTGTAGGGACTATTTAGTAAATAGGGTTTTAAGGATTTTGTTTTGGGGATTAGCATATAAGGGATAGGTTGAGGGCTTTGTTTGAGGGAATTATGATACAAGGGATAGGTGGAAGGATATTTTTGAGGGAATTAGGGTATAAGGGATAGGTGGAGGGATCTGTTTGAGGGAATTAGGATATAAGTGGTAGGTGGAGGGATTTGTAGGCAACCTAGGTTTCGAAATTTTAAATAGCAAACCAACTTCAAAATCATGAACTAAATTCCAGGATAATGGTTCAAGGAGTGCACTTACTTGTTTATAAGTTCTAGCTGGAGAAAGAGGAATTTCAATGATTGATAGGGTGGTTTCGGTGCTTGCTAGCCCTATACACAGTGCCTTGTACAAGTGCAGAGTCGTCCGACACTATGCGCAGTGTTATGTAAAATTGCACTGGCAAATAGGCCTTATGCAGAGTGCTCCATCCCTATGTGTAACACTCTCTCCTCTATGTGCAGTGCCTCCTAAATCTGCTCTGTGCTCAACACCTCCTGCTCTATGCAAAACACATCCTCTTTGTTCAGCCATCAATTGGCTTCAATTCCCTTCTCTCCTTCAACTCTCTTCTTTCTCTTTGTCAAATGAATATAATGAATTTGGAAAAGGAATTTGAAATCTTATATAGAGGGTGGTTTTGATTTTTCTTTTGAAAAAAATCCACTTTCTAATGTTTTTTGGAACTTTTTCTTTCTCTTTTAATATTTGTTTAATGCTTTTCTCTTTGTGTCTCTTTTCAGGTGGATGATGCTTTGATTGAACTGATTTCTTCATTGGTTTCATTTTCTTGCAGTAAGGGGAAATGCTTGGGGCAGCTGGGAACACTTATTTCATGAAATGGCTTGAATTAGATAAAAAATATAAATCAACTAAAATACTCTGTTTTCATCTCAAAAACATGTTTTTTAGATGGAAATTACATTAGTGAAATAAGATCTTTGTAAAATAACCATGACTTACTAGCAATCACTCTTTGCTTATTGGTCGTGCTCATAACTTTGTTTCCCTTTATTTATACTTTAAACTATACTTTTGACCTTGGAAATGGACCCTAAGACTTAATGGAAGGACCTTGGAAATGAACCCGAAGACGTAATGGAAACATAACTGCCTTGACTCTAAACATGACATAATTGAAACCATGACTGAATTCAACATGGAGATGGGTCAAAAAATGTACCTCATGAGGGAAAATTTGATTTTCTGAGAAGAAGACAACCATCAGTGGACCATTTCAACATGACCTAGTGGAATGATCCAAAAATTTAGTATGGGACACCTAAACTGAAAATCCAAATAGTAGATTTGGTCCCTGATGGAAGTATGTAGATACTCACACTAACAGGTAGTTGTGGTTGGGCCCCCACCATCGTTCGAGGGTCACTTGTAATGAAACATTTAGCAATGGTATTTTATGTTCTTCACTCATAGTTACATCAATTTTATTGAGGAATGAATCTACTGAGTATATTCCATTAAATATGGGAAAGTCTCTTACTTTTTTCCAATCCAATTGATCTTACATATCATAACATAGTGTCTGGTGTTGACCTTGTACCCTCCTTGCTACCAATCATCCCATGCGGCTTTTGAACCAACCTCAGAACTCTAAATTCTCCTCCAACTAACTAATCCTTCAACTATTGGGTTTATTTAATCCTCTATCTTACCCACCATTAGTCTATAGAGTTGATCTAACATCCCTTTCTCTTGTCTATCATCTACTAGTTCTATGAATCTAGGCCCCTAATACAGGCCTAGTAGTTGAATCACTCTTACTCCTTCTACCTCAAAGGTCATTAGGTCCTTCTTTAGATCTATGATGGAATAATTTTCATAGGTCTTATCTATTATAGAAGAGTTGGGTAAGGATCCTTGTCTCCTATAATGTCTATTACTTCAAAATATGGATGTCTCATTACTCCTGCTACATCTACCTCCACATCCCCTAGTCCCCCAATTGGAACTATACAATACTGATTCACCATCCACAACTGGATTGGTTAGAATGTCAGCTGAGGTCTCGCTAGTGCTTCCCACGTCTTTCTTGGTAGGATGTTGGCATTGGAACCAAGATCTAACATAGTGTCCTTGATCTGAAATCCTACAATCTGAGGATCAATTTTGCATTCTTTATTTGTTCTCTTCTTATTTCTCCTTACTCTTCTAGTGAGTCTTTTAGGATATTTAACGAAGATTGTTCCTCCCTCACCTTCTCCCTTCAATATGGATGCCTTCATACTTCTTCGAAACTACGCAAACATAAAGTCATTATTGACAATTTGTAGGAATATCTTGAACCCTTCCTCAATAGGTTTGACAAATGTGGATTTTCGAGGGTCAAAGGTCTTTATCTTTACAAGACCCTATCTTTCTTTTTGGTAGGCCTGCACCTTCCACCATATTGTAAAACAATTTTTTTGCCTCCTTATAATTTTTTTCTTCTACTCAGGGTTATATATGTTGGATGTATGTTACAACTAGCCACACGGGTAGACCTACCTAGCGTTTTGTGTATGGGTTTTTGCACATGATTCTGGGCATGATGGTTTCATGCCCATGGTATCTTATAGGTTTCATCAAGGGAACTATGGTTATGTTATAATCTACGTTTGATGGATGTTTTGACATGTATATATATGCATTTTGACATTGACAGGAATATATTGATAAATCAATATGGTAGTCCCGGTTTTGGGATCCAGGGTAAAATCTCTGTGTATATCTGTTTTATGTTTTATGCTCTCACCATTGTTAATTTTCTATTTTTAAGGATTTATTTGTATTTAATTTATGTACAAGTTTAAAACCTTCATTTGGTATCAGAGTTGTTTTAGCTTCAAGGGGATGCCTTTGTTGATGAAGGTTTTTTTTATGGGCCTGTGGTAGACCCTGTTTAGTGGGAGATCATAGGTTGATTCCTGTGGTGAAAGAATATAGAGAATAGTGGCAAGATATATATTGAGAAATTTAATGGTCATTTTTTTGAGTTGTGGAAAATTTAGATGTAGGATCTACTGGTGGATAAGGATCAGTGGATTACAATAGATCTGGCTACTAAACCAATGACAATGTTAGATGAACACTAGGGGAAGTTGGATTGAAAAGGAAAGAGCACAATGCAATTGTGTATCTCAGATTTAGTATTATTGAATGTATCAATGGAAAATACGACAAAGGATTTGTGGGACAAGTTATGGAAATTTTACCAATCTAAGTCTCTAGTGAACAAACTATTCATACGGGAAAAGTTGTATAACCTAAGCATGAAGGATGGAGACTCAGAAATAGAGCATTTGAACACCTTTAATACTATGGTAAGTTAGTTGTTATCTGTTGATATTAAAATTTCATATGAAGATAAGTACATCAGTTTTTTGTTTTATCTACCAGATTCGTGGGATAGTCTAGTTGCTGCAATAGGTAGCAATACAACTACCTTGATGTTTGACGAAATACTCTTATCCTTGCTATTGGAAGAGATGAGATGGAAGAATATGGAGATATAGAATGGAGATTCCTTGTTTTTACAAGGATGGTCCTAGAATAAAAACAAAATAAGTCGTCGAGTGGGAGATCTAAGTCTATAGGGAGATCTAAATCTCGAGGAAAACCTGTAAAGGTGTGTTGGAAATGCAAAAAGGAAGGGAACTTCAAAAATTTATGTAGATCTCAAGCTCAGAACTAGGAAAGGAAAGTGATCTAGTGATGCTCCTTCTATAGAGGTGAAAGCCACCTAAAATGAAGGTGCATATGTGTACCTAACTTCTTCTTCAAGTAAACATGTACATCATTAGGCATCGTTGATTGAATCAGGCACTTCCTTTCACTTCACTCCCCATAGGGAGTGGTTATGTGAGTATTAGAAATATGATGGTAGTGATGTCTTCTTAGGGGATGAAAGAAAGGATAGAAGTTTTGGACGTGTAAAAGTTAAGTTGAAATTGAAAGGTGGAAGGATTAGAATAACTCTAGGTGTTTTGGATATTCCTTCAATGGCCAAAAATTTGATTTATGTAAGCAAGATAGATGATGTAGGTGTAAAAACAATGTTTGAGAAAGATACCTACAAGATGGTTCGGGGATCATTGGTATTAATGTAGGGATTTAGGATCGTGACTCCATAAAAACTTTTGGGTAGTACTGGAATTGATGGGTGCATTAGTTATGTGGTTCTTGAAAGTGGAGCAGAAAACCATGTGGTCTCTGGAGAAAATACCATGCTATGGCATCAAAGGCTTAGACATATTGGAGAGAAGGGCCTTTGAATACTTCATGGTAATGGTATGGTAGAAGGTATGTCTAATTTCTCTCTGGATTTCAATTTATATGAACATTGTGTATATGGGAAGAACAATCCAATGAATTTCCCCACTGGTGCTAAGAGGGTGAAAGGGATATTATAGCTTGTGCATAGTCATGTGTTTGGATCTCTGTCGGTTCCATCACTGGGTAAGTCTATGTACTATCTATCATTTATAGATAAATTCTTAAGAAATGCATGGATATATTTCCTCAGGAAGAAATATGAAGTCTTTGACAGGTTTAAATAACTTAAGGCCATCATGGAAAACCAAATAGAGAAGAAGATAAAGGCGTTGAGCACATATAATGGTGGAGAGTTCTACAACAAGGAATTTGAAGAGTTCTGTAAGAAGTGTGGTGTTAATTTCCTATAATTTTTTATAGGACCATTTTATTATTACTGATGATTCTTATGTTTGAGATCTTGTACATAATATTTCACCCTTCAAATTATTTCCAAGGAGAGAAGAGTATTATATTAGGGAAGAGATAATCATGGAAAAAGACAAAAAAAATACATGTTACATTCTATGTAATTGATCTAAAGTACCATGTCAAAGTCATAAAGGTATGAAAATAAAAAATGGATTGATGTGCTTGGTTAAATAAACCATATCAAACAACCATCCAATCACCCAACAATCAAATCAAGGAGCATCGTTTCATTTTGGTCCCCCTTACCCGCCTACCTTTATTGGTGGAGGGGGGTGTTTACCACTTTGGGCCCCATCTCCATGTGTCTCCTTCTTGTCACTTTGCATCACCCCTCACATATCATTAACTGCTCGTACCACCCTCTGAAAACCACCAACCCTTGTCTCTGTTGATCACTTACACTCACGCCAACGTTCACCCACCATGCCCTTACTCCTCCTCCACTACTATTTTGCCATGCATGATCCTCCCCTAATATGTTTTCCTCCAACCATGTGCCTCCACATTATTATTGATCTAAAGATGATCTGAGGTTGTCATTGATGCTAACCCAAGCAACACCACAGCCTACCCTGCTCTTGAAAGGGAATTTTGACTTGCGAACTTACTCTATTTTGAGTCAAGGATCTTCTAGATATATGCTACTCATCGAGATGTTTCCATTGCCAAGTAATTCTTCACAGTTTGAGAGATATTAATGTTTGAAGTTAGTAACCCAAGTTACTGGGATAAAACCCTATGGGGTTGTGGAAAGGCACTTGTAACTGGTTTTGGTCATTGAATAGTCATTAATTAATAATTTTTAAGCTCCTAAAATCCCTCCAACATTCTTTATAGAACCCCCTCTCAAGTCTTTAAAAATAAATCTCATATATCCTCCAAATGTAGTGATCGTGGCATTTTCGCTATAAATTCATTTTTACGAAGTCTCAGATTCTAAAATGAAAACTCATTTGATTAACAATCATGATGAATGTCATGATTGAATTGTAGATCTTGGTTCACTATATTTTTGGAGATATGATCTATGGAATTTAGGGTTTTTGTAGGCTCCTGAATTTCATCTCAAAGAAGTGACCTTGGGAAAATCGTCACAACTCTCTCTCTAAGAAGAGGATTGTAATTCTGTAAAAAGTGTAGGATAGTGCACGGATGATAGTTTTCTGTGTATCAATTTGAGAGCCAAAGGGGAAAAAAGTGACAAATGGCACACCATACAAGTTCGATCTACTGAACTAGTCCATAATTAGGTCATTGTGAGAGATTGAGCATAACTTTACCTTGAAGAGTTCAAATCGGGTCAAACCTATGGCATTGGAAAGAAGACTCAGAGCGCTTCTAGAGGACCGAATATCACATGTTGGAGATTTGAAATTGCAGAGATACATCAGATTAAATATTGTGCTCCTAGAAGGTGAGAAAAACTAGATCAAGTGCTGTGAAGGGGTCAAAGGACCAAACTTTCTAGGGAAGGAAAGAGCAAGGTGCAACAAAATGATGCAACAAACGTAGGTTATAGGTGAGTATCTTTTGTATATTCATGTTCGTTTCTTAATTGCATTAGGTTCTTTAGCACTAACATATGGTCTGCAGGATGAGTTAAGTTTTTCTATTACCATATCATGGGTATTTCCTTGAAGACGTTTTGTAGGTATTATATACTCATCAAGAGAAGACTCAATGCATAATCTAATGTTCTAATGAATGAGAAAGGGTAGCATGATAAGGGCAATAGTCAAAGTGTAGAACATCAACAATAATCTCACCATATGAATTATTCAAGTGGGAAGCATTTCATATAATCATTGTAAAAGTATCATTGTATAGTGTCATTGTAAAAGCATCATTGTAAAAGTTGTACAAGTGTTTATCTGCGAAGAGTTGAAGAGGTAGTGTTGGGAGGTCTAGGATCATCATTAGGTGGTTGTGTCATATTTGGGATTATAGTTTAGTGTTTCTTCTTCTACTACATAATTCTATATCATTGTAAAGTGGACCATTTTCCTTGGTACGGGAGTCCATTCTTCTTTTATTCTTATATAGGGTGGTAGGCTGGTGGTAGGATGGTGCATGAATTCACCAACGAGTTGAATCCTATGAAAACTTTAGGGTGTTAGGGTGGTGCTAGGGTGAGTTGTAGCTCATTGGGTGTTAGGGCATCTGTTCAGTTGACTACTGAAGAATCTCAGGTGTTGCAACATCCATCCAGTAGGAGCTAGAGAAGAATTGTTTTCTAGATTCTAGGAAGTTGGAGCTTTATTTTCAATTGGAATTAAAGATTAAAGAATTATTAGAAAAGCATTCAATGATTTTTGACCTACAGGGGGCTTTCCAAATAAAATTGTTGTGCCTCCTATGTTCTTTTATTCATTGTTGTTACTGCATAAACATTAATGATAATTGAATATTAACTAATGCTTTGAAAATATTTAAAAGTGCTAATTGTTTCTAAGGAATATTGATTCA
>APFE031581216.1:46837-99153 GCA_000404065.3 Pinus taeda
CTCATCTGTGCATGTTCAAGAAAAATAAAATTCTACCAAATGGATGTTAAGTCAACATTTTTGAATGGAGAATTAGAAGAAGAAGTTTACATCAAACAACATGAAGGTTCTTTACTATCAGAAAAACAAGACTATGTTTGCAGGTTAAAAAAGGCTCTATATGCTCTCAAGCATGCTCCCAGAGCATGGTATGCTCCTCTTGATGGATATCTACATCAACAATGGTTCAAGAAAGGTAATGCTAATAGCTATCTTAACGTAGAAATAGATAAAGATAATTTAACAACCGTTTAGGTATACGTGGATGATATAATATTTGGTAGCAATGATGATCAACTAAGTAAGAAATTTATTACAAAGATGCAAAGTTAGTTTTAAATGTCTTTACTTGGTGAGTTGACATACTTCTTAGGGCTTCAAATATCTCAGCAAGAGAAAGGAATATTTATATGTCAAGCCAAGTACATTAAGTAAATGCTCAAGAAATTCAAAATGGATGATTACAAACTGGTCCTTACTCCATTGGTAATGGGTTTCAAAATGAGCATAGATGACACATCTAAGGATATGGATCAAAGGTTGTATAGATCTATGATTGGTAGTCTTTTATATGTAACAACCTCCTAGCCAGACGTTATTCAAGTAGTTGGACAAGTAGTAGGATTCCAAGAAGCACCAAAATAATAGCATATCATTATCATCAAAGGAATTCTTCGATATCTAAAGGGAACAACAAAATATGGCTTGTGTTATCCCAAGGGCAATAATATCATTATTCAAGCCTTTATAAATGCAAATTGGGTAGGAAGTGTTGATGATCGTAAGAGTACTACTAGAGCAACATTTTATTCCACAACAGAAGTAGAATATATTGTGGTAGCGTCATGTTGTACGCAAGTTATCTGGATGAAGCAAAATTTTCAAGATCTTCAAGTCAATTTTGATGACCCTATTCCCATAGTTTGTGATAACAACAGTGCCATCAATATCTCCAAGAATCCTATGATGCATTCCAAAACAAAGCACATTCTAATTAAATATCATTTTGTTAGAGAGAAGGTCTCCAAAAAAATATCAAGCTTGAATATGTTGGTACAAAATTAAAAATAAATGATATATTCACTAAACCTTTACCTCGTGAAGCATTTGAATATGTTCAGCAGAAGTTTGGGATTCTCCCAAGTTCTCATTAGTTTTTCCTTATTCATAGAATAAAGGGGGAGTGGAAGTGTGTACAATTCCATAGGATGATTGTGTGTTAGGGGGAGCTACCCTTTGCCATTCATGTCAAAGGGTGAGAGAAGGCAATAGGAAGAGGAGCCCTGATTGCAGGGGGAGTACTTGTGTTTCCATCAATGTGAAAGGTGGACATTATTGATCTAAAGATGATCTAAGGCTATCATTGATGTCAACCCAAGCAGCACCATAGGATACCTTGATATTACGAGGGAAATTTAACTAGAAAACTTACTCTATTTTGAGTCAAGGATCTTCTAGATAGATTCTACCCATTTATATGTTTCCGTTGATATATGGCATGCCAAGTAATTCTTCACGGTTTGAGAGATATTCATGTTTGAAGTTAACAACCCAAGTCAGTCGGCTAAAACCCTATGGGGTTGTGGCATGGAAGTCATAATTGGTTTCGGTCATTGAATATTCATTAATTAATAATTTTTTAAGCTCCTAAAATCCTTCCAATATCCTGTATAGAAGCCCCTCTCATCTCTATAAAATGAAATCTCATATATCCTCTGAATGTAGCGATTGTGGAATTTGTGCTATAACTTCATTTCTACGAAGTCTTAGATTCTAAAATCAAAACCCATTTTATTCAAAATCTTAATGAACGTCATGACCGAATTACAAATCTTTGTTCCCTATATTTTTGGAGATATGGTCTATGGAAGTTAGGGTTTTTGCAGGCTCCCGAAGTTCATCTCAAAGAAGTGACCTTGGGAAAATCATCATAACTCTCTCTCTAAGAAGAGAATTGGAATTCTGTAAAGTGTGGCAGATATTTCACGAACTATAGTTTTATTTGTATCAATTTTAGAGTCGAAGGAGGAAACACTAACACATGGCACGCCATAAAAGTTCGCTCTACTGAACTAGTCCATAATTAGATCATTTTGAGAGATTGGGCATAAATTTTCCTTGAAGAGTCCAAATCAAGTTAGACCTATGGCATTCAAAAGAATACTTAGATGGATTCGACAAGACCAAAGATTACATTTTGGGGATCTGAAATCGCATATATACATTAGATTAAATAGTGTGCTCCTAGAAGGCAAGAAAAACTAAATCAAGTGCTATCAAGGGGTGTAAAGGACCAGACTTTTTAGGGTAGCGAAGAGCAAGGTGTAGAAAAATGATGAAGCAGAGGCCAACTACAGGTAAGTATCTTCTGTATATGCATGTTCATTTCTGAAATGCATTAGGTTCTTTAGCACTGACATATGCTCTGCAACATGAGGTAAGTTTTGCTATTATCATATAATGGGTATTTCCTTGAATACATTTTCCAAGTATTGTATATTCATCAAGAGAAGAATCAATGCATAATATAATGTTCTAAAGACTGATAAAGGGTAGCATGAAAAGAGCAACAATCAACGTGTAGAACAAGAACACGGAGTTCACCATATGAAGTCTTCAAGTGGGAAGCATTGCATACAATCATTGTAAAAGCATCATTGTAAAATGCGTACAAGTGTCTATCTGGCAAGAGTTAAAGAGGTAGTGTTGGGAGGTCTAGGATCATCACGAGGTGGTTGTGTCATTGTTTGGGTTATGGTCTAGTGTGTCTTCTTCTTCTACACCATTCTATATCATTTTAAATTGGACCATTTTCCCTGGTATGGGAGTCCATTCTTCTTTTAGCCTTCTATAGGGTGCTAGGGTGGTGCTAGGATGGTCCATAAAGTCACCAATAGGTTCATGCCCATGAAAACTTTAGGGTGGTAGGTTTGTGCTAGGGTGAGTTGTACCTCATTGGGTGTTGGGGCATCTGTTCAGTTGACTAATGAAGAATTTCGGGTATTGGAGTGTCCATTTAGTGGGAGATGGAGAAGAATGGTTTTATATATTCTAGGAAGTTGGAGCTTTCTTTTCAATTGGGGTTGACGATTAAAGAATTATTATAAAATTGTTCAGTGGTTTTTGACCCAGAGGGGGTTTTCCACCTAAAATATTTGTGCCTCCTATGTTATTTTATTCATTGTTGTTAGTGCATAAACATTAATGATAATTGAATACTAACTAATGCTCTGAAATGAATTAAAAGTGCTAATTGTTGCTAAGTAATACTGATTCACCCCCCCCTCAATATTTTCCAACAATTATCACTCACCTACCTGTGACCTCCCTCCTCCATGTCATATGTCCATTTCATGGTCATTTAAATCTATGCTTTTCCCCTATACAACACAGTCATTTAAAACATGTTTTACAAACGAATAAGAATGTATTTTAAAAACCATAAAGAGGTTTTTTCTAAAAACATCCTCATGTACAAAATTTTCTCTCAGTTTTATAGCAATTATTATGGTTTGGGATATACAAAGGTTTCATAGGACCCTATTTTTCATAATTATAGGAGTAAAAAACTCATGGTCATTTAGTGACTCGGATGCCACCTCACCAAATAAGAGTTTCAATCAAATTCAAATTTCTCTTCTTTATCAATAGAAATCCTCAAGGATAGTGCCAAAGCTCTTCAAATATTTTTAGTTGCCTTTACTTGTGTTCTATTTTTACAACCAATTTAAGATATTTGTAATTAATCTTGATATTTTAAATCAATATATTTTGTAATATTTTTTTTATAAATACTTTATCATTTAACTAAGAGATGTTGGTTTCGGTACAAAAGAAAGTTATTGTATATTTTTCAAGCATCAAAGGACTTATCAATAATAAAAAGGACATTCTTCCATGATTCATGTGTTGTACTATTTGGTGAAGTGCTTCTCTCACTATCTATTTGTTTATTTCTTTGTTTCCATACTTATGTGTTCTTAAATATGAATTACTTTTTAGAGAAAGTTGATGAAAACAAATTTTTGAAAGATACACTCTAATTTTGGCTGAGGATAATTTGAATGTTTTCTTGTGATATAAAGTTAAATAATTCTTAACTTCTCTTTAGCTTCAATTTAACTTGTATATTTTCTTCTATTACATTTCATTTAAATCTAAAAGATCGAGTTAGTTCAGCTACCTTGCCCTATGAAACTCCTTTGAAAATTTGAGACAAATCCTTGTTAAGTTTGTAGACTTCATTGCTCAATGTATCTTCCCTTGCTATTCCAACCAAACCAATTCATAAACCAAATTTTGAACTCTCATAACTAGCCTAATATCTCAATATAAACAAATCCAAATATGAAAGAGAGATCCCTCTCTAAAGCTGGTTGGGCTAAATCCCAGCTTCCAAAGTGGTTTTATGGTTACCTTTGCAATTATTTCTCAACCTTATTAAATTACAGAGTGCTAACATGTGGTATAGCACATCATAATACTAATCCATATGCACCTCAACAAAATGGAGTTGTAAAAAGAATTAACATGAAGTTGCTGGAAAAGGAAAGAAGCATACTCATTGGTACCAAGTCAGGATAGTAATTATGGGTAGAGGCAGTAGAGACCGCATGTTACCTCATTAACAGATCACCTTCATCATTGTTGGAGGATAAGACTCCACAAGAGGTATGGACTTGTAAGAAACCCTCTATTTCACATTTTAGGGTAATTAGCTATGATGCATATGTACATGTTCCAAAGAAGAAAATAACCAAGTTGGATATTGAATCTGAAAGGTGCATCTTTATTTGGTATAAGGATGGTTTAAAAGGTTATAAAATTTGGAACCTAGTAATAAGAAAGGTTTTGTGCAGCTGCGTTGTGGTGTTTAGAGAGGTGATAAATGTTATTAAACATGAAGTGCTACCAAAGGAACCTGAGAATATAGAGTTTAAGCTAAAGGATGAAAAATCAGACTCTACAGTAGAAGCAAAATCAGAATATGAAGAGCCACAAACTCTAGCTATGAGAAAATATGTTCGAAAAAGAAGGCAACTATAAAGGTATAGTCCAACTACTTTTTGTTCAATTTTTTCTTTATCTATTATAGATGATGATCATAGAACTGTCAGGGAAGTAGTATATTCATAGGACTGGAAACTCTATAAAGAAGACATGGTTGATGAAATTACATCTTTAGACAAAAATGAGGCTTGGGATCTGGTGGAGTTTTCAGTTGGAAGGAAACCCATTGGAAGAAAATGGGTGTTTAAGAAGTTGAATACAGAAGGCAAGGTGGAGAAATACAAATCTCAGTTGGTAGAAAAAGCTTATTCCAAAGTGTTGGGAATTGATTTTGGTGATATTTTTTCTCTTGTTTCCAAGGTAACTTCTATTAGATTAATTTTATTTGTTGTTTCTTTTGATTGTGAGGTAGAACATATGGATGTGAAGACAACGTTTCTTCATGAAGATCTGGAAGAATAGATCTACATGAAGCAACCTTAAATCTTTTCAGTGAAGGGAAAGAAAGAACTGGTATGCAGCTTAAAAAATTCTTTGTATGGGTTAAAACAATCACCAAGGATGAGGTATCAAAAATTTAACACATTATATAGGGACTTGGCTTCATTAAAAGAAAATAGGATTATTGTGTCTTCTTTAAATTAATTGATGACCATGTTATTCATTTGGTGTTGTATGTGGATGATATGTTTCTGCTTGGAAATAACAAGGAAATTATTTATGATTTGAAGACCCAATTGTCCTCCAAATTCGACATGAAAGATCTTGGTGCTACAAACTTCATTTTGGGAACGGAATTAGATAAGACCAGGAAAAGAGAAAGATATGGTTAAACTAGAGGAAGTATGTTGAGACAGTATTGTATATGTTTAATATGCAAGATAGTAAACCAGTGAAGGTTCCTATTCTTGTAGGTGTAAAATTATCTACTGAACAACGTCCCAAGACAAAAGAAGAGGGAGAGGACATGTCCTATGTTCCATATGCAAGTGCAGTCGATAGCATGATGTATGCAATGGTCTGTAGTAGACCACAAGTTGCACATGAAGCGGGAGTATTGAGCAGGTTTATGTCAAAACCAAGGGAGAATTAGATAACAATGAAGTAGGTTTTCAGGTATTTGTGTGGAACTAGTGATTATGGTTTGTGTTACTAAGGAAGACCAAGACTAGATAGAGTTTTGGACATCCATGGATTTATTGATGTATATTGGGCTAGACATTTGGATTAGAGAAAAGCTACAAGCGGGTATGTGTTTAACCTATTGTTATAGACATTTTTGGGCACTAGAACCCCAATCATAAATGTTCATAAACCAAGGGCTCCTAAGTCCCTAAAAGTGTTTCTCCACACCCTAAAAGAACAAGATCAGCTGATTACATCATCTCCTAGAAGTTCACCACAGACAATTGCTTAGAACTAGTCAAAACTAGACCATACAGAATGCCCAGTGCAAAGGTTGCAATGCATCTCATCTGCTCAGTGTAAAGGGTGCAATGCATACTGGAAATCCCTTCTGTAGGGTGCAATGGGCGAGAATGGACAAATGGAAAAGACAGTTTGCAAGGTGGAGGATCATGGAATCTTCCAGAAACTTCTCCTTTGACACTTGCCTCTCTGAATTCTCCCAGGGATGAGTAACAGATCATCAATCTCCAAGTAGAATCAAGAACTATCAGAGAGAGGACACTAATCAAAATCCCAGAAGCTAACTCACCCCCCTACAATCATCTATATATGGATCCTTCATCACAAAGATCGAGAGGCCAGAATCTTTTATCTTGTAAGGAAGTTTTGTTGGTTTCCTGGTGCACCATCATTGTGTTGGGTGATCTAAGCTTTACATGAGGTGAAGAAGGGCTTTCATGCTGGAGGATGATGTTGGGTCAGAACAATTGGTTGTAATCCTCTTTTCTATTCTTGATATTAATAAAGTTATTCAAGTTTTCCTCCACATTCTTGTATCTTTGATGATATATGTATTGGTGTGGTCAATATATATCTGGTCCTATATTGTTTATGATTGTAGATTTATGTTCCTCGATAGTATTATGTTGCTTTTATTTCACAACTTCTCTTTGAAGCCGAGTAGATGAAGAAAGAGTAGCAATGATCTATCAGAAGGGAGAGGAACCAAGCAAGGAACCAAGCGCAAGACTGAGTTTGGTGTCCTTTGTTCCCCTCTTATCTACTTCTCATAAAGGAAAGTGAAATTATTTTTAGTTTGTTTGTTTCTAAGATAGCTACCAGTCTTAGTGGGACTAGCAGCTCCGAGTGGACACTAGATTTCCTAATAACAAAATGGTGACTCCACTGGGGAAGTGAATATATCATTTGCTTGTCTATATTTGTTTGTTTTATAAACGTAGAGACAGAGCCTAAAGTCAAGCTATCTAGCCTTCGAACTACATTTTCTATGCAAGTGCAAAGTAGATCAATGCTGCTTCAGTCTATCTCCAGGTTTTGTTTATAAACTGAACAATCGATTTTCCAAAACTTCTAATTGCCATAGTGGTGGCTCTAGTAATCTCATTATATCAACCCCTATGATTTATATTTACTGAACATCACTTTCTCAACCTAGATCCCTGAATTGAGCTGCAAACTGTGACCAAAGACCAAGTAAAAGTCTCGCACTGGTACCATCACACCCTCTCTTCAAGGAAGTCTATATGCATCGCACCTCCCGCGTGCAGTAGGTGAGATGCATACTGGATTCCCTGTGTAACAGGTGCGATGCTTAGAAAAGGCTAATTTTTTCTTCAGACTTTGTTTTTTCTTCACTCTCTTCAGCTCTATTAAGGATTTTTGCTATTTTTGATCAGTATACCATTATGTAAACCCCCTTCCTTTCCATCATTCCACCTCCATTGTGCAAAGAACTGTGAATTTTTTTATGTATTGTGTGCCATTTTTCAGTTCTCTTTTACAAATAAGTAGCATAATCGAACTGTCGTTTCTTAATTTGGAAGTGTCACAAGTGTCATTTTCAGTCATAGAAAGGAATCTTATTGTTCTTGATAGTCTATTATACTGTTACTCTTGTATTTGATTTGAATTAGTAGTTTTTTCAATTGTCGAAAGTAGTTTGAAATTCAAAATCGTACAGTGTCGTCATTATCTTCCTTTCGTATTTTGAAGAAAAATTGTTAGTATTATCGCTTTGAAAAAATAATTCAGATTTGTACTTAGCATTCTTCTTGTCATTCACACATTAAGAGGGCTGAAAACAAACACATGCATGTTCATTTGCATTTAGACTTCTTGTTGATTTGATTTAGGACAGTGCATCTAGTGTGTGCTCTGTGCTCTATGTTGAAAGAACCTCAGTTCTCTTTCCTTAGTAGCTAGGATTTGTATTGCAAAAAGAAGATTAAACGATTGTTTATCATATTAGATTGCATTTTAGGAATTGTATATCTACATCATGCGGTGAACCTGAAAGGAAAATTTCTTAAGAAAGATCAACTGTAAAATAAATTCAATGAACATAAAAATGCTTTGGAATCTAATGCACAACATTTAGAAGTCTAGGCTGGAGACGTATTCTAGCATTGTAAAAACTGGTAACTGTCGCTTTCATTGTTGGTTGGGTGATTCCTCTTCTTTGAGACGACAAGTGTCAGTATGGACTTGTGCTCCCACGTACCATCAAGTATATATTGGGAGACCACAATAGGCTATATCCTTTATCCTTAAGAAGCCGTCTAAGCCACCCTATCGATCACAATGCACTGAACACAGCATTCGGGAAGATTGACTACCATACCGTAAATAGTATTCTACAGTTTTTTGATTGGTTTGGTAATCCCTCTGTCTAGATTTCTAGAGTAGCCTCTTTCATTCCTTTTCAGACTACTTAAAGGAAAAGGTCCATTTTAGCACCTGTTAGTTCGGGCTCATTAGAAATTGAAGGCGACTAGAGTCATATTTTGTTTTTTCTTGACTCCTAAAAATTGAAAAGACAAGTTGTGTCAAAGCGTCTAAAACTTATTTTAATTGGAATAATGTCAATGTTCCCTTGTTGATCTTAGGTTGATAAAATGGAGTCCACCAACCAAGGGTTTCCCCTTGGAGGAAATACTAGTCCCTTCTCCTCTTGGGGAGATGTTGGTGCACCTTATATGGCTACATTTTCACTTCGAGGATTGACAATCGGCTTGCCAATATGGCTCTTCTCGACCTTTGTTGTTCAAACCACCGTGATTCCTAGGCAATCAAATCAGTAACTAGATGATACTAGAGTTACCCCCCAACGTTATACTTCATCCGTTTCTCCCTCTCCTCCTTCCTCTTCGCTTGATGAAGCTGGTAAAGCTAAAGATCAAGTAACTGAGAAGAAGAAGAAGTGGAAGGAGAAAAGGAAAAGAAGAAGAAGGAGCCAAAAGAAAAAGGTGGAAACCATTCGTCGTTTAGCGAAAATCCATAGACTGCACTGTCTAAACCTAAATATCCATGTGTCATTTACAAAGGAGACCACTATCATGGATATTTTCCTTGCATCCCTCGGATCTTAAGGGACTGGTATCCTCGTTTAGACAATCTGGTGTCCTCAACCTCTGATGATCATGTTGAATGTACATTGTGAACCAGTGAACACAAAGTATTTAGATAGAAAAGGAAATGTAAATTTCCTTGTAAACTATGTGAAGGTGATCATGTCATCCACCGTTGTCCCTTCCTAGATGAAGCTAAAAGAGTTTTGGATAATTGTCCTACTTCATTGCTATAGCTTCCTCCTGGATATAAGAAACTCTTGTCGAGTCCATCACTGGTTGAAAATCTGACTGACATGCCATTGTGGTCAGTGGAAGCATCTATCATTGAAGACAAACCCTCTGAATCCACACCAAACGAATGTCAAAAGGTCAACGCAACAGTTGACCCGGTCTTGCCTTCAGAAGGTCCACCTTTAGATGATACAGTCACTAGAGAGAATGAGAACGACACCGTTCAAATTCTCTTCGTAAACATAGACTCCGATGAACATGGGGGAAATCTACTCATTCCTTTAACATAGGAAGGAAGTTCATCAGAGTCGTATCCAACTGTCTATTCAATCCCACCTCCAAGCAACCTAGTCATTTCCTTTTATTTGAATCTACTAGGTAGACCTCGTTTACCAGCTAGTGTACCATTCTGAATCATTGTACAAGCTTACAGAATGGTCATGGCTGGTACCATCATAGATGAAGGGGCTTCTATGAGTATCCTTAACTCAACTGCTTGGAAAGCTCTTGGTTCACCATCACTTTTGCCTAAGATGAGAAATTTGACAAACTTTAACAAAGGAACCAGTTGACTATTAGGGATCCTTTCGAATGCGCCTATTACTTTGAGAAGGAAAACTATTTATATGAACGTAATGGTAGTCCAAAGACAACTAGACTATAATCTACTCCTTGGGCGTGGCTATATTTATAGCATGGGAGCAATTGTATCCTCACTCTTTAGAGTAGTGTGTTCTTAGCATGAAGGCCGAGTGGTCCAGCTCGTAGACCCGCTTTCGTTCCTCGGCTCACACATAGCTAATAGTAAAATTCCATCCCTAAATGGTCTTTTCACTCAAGGAATGTCTCATTAATCTCTAGTCCATTTACCTGAAGAATGCGAGTAATTCGGGCGGACATGACTGAATCCCAGGGGGCATGCACCCTAGCCTGCTCCAGTAGGGAAACTCTAGGTATAGAGTAGGTTTCCGTGAAGGAAAATGATTAGTTGGACACCTGTCCGTATAAGAAAATGGGATTAGACCGGGATAAGATTCCATCATCAAGGTTAGGTGGTTGGGGTTTAGAATCACCTTTGTCCAAATGGACTAAGCCAGGAAGTGTTTTTATCTACGATGTGGATGGAAACTGTCTTGCAGATGCGAGAACTTCTATATGGTAGCCTGGAAATTTTTCACTATACCTGGGGGCATGCAAACCTTTTTGCATGCAAGTGAAGAGTGACCATTTATTTTCTTAGTTTGTAGATTCTCAAACCCTTTAAACTCGTACGATTGGTCACTCCTAGCTTGCATAACGTAAGGATGCGAAGCAAAGTTTTGAATGGTGCAAGCTCCATAAACATTGAACCTATCGATGAGATGTCCTTATTATATGACTCGCACGAGAAGTTTTTATGTGAAGTTCAAGCTCATTAAAAATTAAACCTAAGCAATGAGCAAATGTTTCCCCCAGAGTTTAAGCTCATTTAAAGATGAACCAATCTCTAGTAAATAACCATTGCGAAAGCATTATCATCAGCTTTTGAGCCTTGGTCGTGTCCTCATCATCACCTCCACTCTGGTTAGCCGATCATATGCCTCCATTTGATTGTTTACCCTTTTGAGGAACATCTGCAATGAGTGATCTTTTTAGCCATCCTTGTGACACTGCTGTGATTGGAAAATTCCAAACCTTACTTGGAATCATCTGCTACCCAAAATTATCACTCGTTCCTCAAAAAATGAGTCTTCTTTAAGCTCTTTTCATCCGACTCATAAAATATGAAAAGATTTTCGAGCGATTGGCCTCTCCAGCTCGTTAAACTCATCGAAAGTGCTATCCCTCCTCTATATTTTAATCTTTTTGGACCTGAGGGATTATTACACAAAAAGGTCGAGCACTTGTCTTGTTCGGCTGGTTAAAACTATCGAAAATTCATCCCTTTCGTATTATTTTATATGTTTTCAGACTTAAGGGATTATATGATGAAAAAGGATTATTGGAGTTTCCTTTCCATCCCTTTTCAGACTCTCTAAAATTGAAAAAGGACCAAGTTATAATTGTCGTTAAACTTGTTAAAATCAATAGCGACAAACTTGTCCAAATGGACAAGAACGAGTTTCACTGTCGCTAGGCTCGTTAAAACATAGTGATAGGTTCGCCCAAAGGGTGAATTATAGAACAAGCATATGTTATCCTCCTCAAGCTTGATAAAAATAAAGAGGTACTGGTCAGCAATCACTATGGAAAATTGGGAAGAAAACTTGAAGAAACTTTATTGGTAGCAAGTCACTCTTCAACATGACAGTTTCACTCTGTCTGAGTCAGGTTGGGTTATTCCGTTCACCGGTCATATCACCATTGGTCCATCACACCATCCATATTTGGGGTTAACGCTACCAATCCATGTTAGTGTCACTGGTATGTTCAAGAGAAGTCACTCAGAGAATTCACTTGTGTCTCATCCACTGCAATACATTCACACTCCATTCTTTCATGACCGCCACCCTGAACCCTGTATCATCAGATCATTTTCACCTCCAAAATCATTTGCTCCATTTTGTGTCATAGACGTGGGATTCATTAAGGTGCTCCTACGATGGGTTGCATCTTGTCAACATTAGCTCATTATCTAAGAAGTCGACCTAGCAACAACCCCTTTCAGTACTTTGAAGCTTGCATGCCTTAATGGCAAGTTTCCCACTTTCGGTGATAGGTTTACATCAATGGCCTTTGACCGAGAGATTTTGTGTGGTGTTCGATGCCAAGTTCCTTTTTCACACCACATAAATTATACTATAGTACCTTGAGGGGCATTTTCATTATTGGTGATTCCTCTCGTGCCTGTTAACAACTTACATCATTGGCTAGCGATCAGGCGATGTCTTTCCATGTTCGACTCCAGAACATTTTTCACATGGATTGACTTGTACTCCTAGTGAAGATTGAATGAGTTTTGAAGACCGCGGATCTAGTTTCATCCATCCAGGCTATGATATATTCAGGAATATAAAGACATCAAATGTACATCACTACAAAATAGATGATCATCTAAATGAAAGGATGATGACTCCGTACGAATCATCAGTCTGCTACACAGACGATTGTCTGTCCTATGTACATGAAAATGAATTGATAAAGATACGCATGGGAATGCCCACCTCAACTAGATCAAGAAAAATATTATGAAGATAATGTATTGTATTGTATCTTATTACAGTTTGCCTTCCAGCTCGGAAAAACTTTGAATCCTCATGATAAAGCATTTCGCCTGACATCAAAAGATCAATGGCCTCATGCTTTAGGGGGAAACTGTTATAGAAATGTTTGGGCACTGCAACCTCAATCACGAATGTCCATAAACCAAGGGCTCCTAAGTGCCTAAAATTGTTGCTTCACACCCTAAAAGAACAAGGTCAGTTGATTACATCATCTCCTAGAAGTTCTCCACAGAAAACTACTCAGAACTAGTCAAAACTAGACTATACAGAATGCCCAGTGCAGAGGGTGTGATGCATCTCACATGCTCAGTGTAAATGGTGCGATGCATATTGGAAA
The DNA here is from genome assembly GCA_000404065.3 of Pinus taeda. Classification (NCBI taxonomy): domain Eukaryota; kingdom Viridiplantae; phylum Streptophyta; class Pinopsida; order Pinales; family Pinaceae; genus Pinus; species Pinus taeda. Next base: position 60,157 of record APFE031581216.1, read on the forward strand.
TCCCTTTTGTAGGGTGCGATGGGAGAGAATGGACAAATGGCAGAGACAGTTTGCGAGGTGGATAATCATGGAATCTTCCAGAAACTTCTCCTCTGACATTTGCCTCTCTGAATTCACCTAGGGATGAGTAAGAGATCGTCAATCTCCAAGTGGAATCAAGAACTATAAGAGAGAGGATAGTAATCAAAGTCATAGAAGCTGACTCACCCCCCTGTAATCATCTATATATGGATCCCTCATCATAGAGATCCAAAGGCTGGAATCTTGTATCTCTTAAGGAAGTGTTGTTGGTTTCCTGGTGCAACATCATAGTGTTGGGTGATCTAAGCTTTACATTAGGTGAAGAAGGGCTTTCTTGCTGGAGGATGATGCTAGGTCAGAACAATTGGTTGTAATCCTCTTTGCTATTCTTGATATTAATAAAGCTATTCAAGTTTGCCTCCACATTATTGTATGTTTGATGATATATGCATTTGTGTGGTCAATATATATCTGGTCCTATATTGTTTATGACTGTAGATTTCTATTCTTCGATAGTATTATGCTGCCTTGATTCCATAGGTTATCTTCAAAGCCAAGTAGACAAAGAAAGACCAGCAAGGATCTTTGAGAAGGGAGAGGAACCAAGCGCAAGACTGAGGTTGGTGTCCTTTATTCCCCTCTTATCTAATTCTCATAAAGTAAAGCGAACGTAGTTTTAGTTTGTTTGTTTCTAAGATAGCTACCAGTCTTAGTGGGACTAGCAGCTCCAAGTAGACACTAGATTTCCCGATAACACCAATCTGGAGGTGTAGTCAGCTAGCTAAATAAGAGATAGTTTGTAGTGGAACTTTTAACTACAGAGGCAGAATACATGGCAACGACTCATGCAAGTAAGGAGGAAGTTTGGTTTCAAATATTTTGTTCAAGTATCGAGTTAATACAATGAGCTATAAGGATAGACTTTGAAAACCAAAGTGAAATTCTCTTGGTAAAGAACCCTTCTTATCATTCAAAGACAAAGCACATTGATGTTCAATGTTACCTTGTGAGGGATATGGTTAAGGATAAAAAGGTGTTGCTAGGAAAGGTGGACACTTTGAAGAATACTACAGATGCATTGGCAAAGTGTGTGAGCATTTATAAGTTTTCTTGGTGTAGATAAATAATAGGCATTGTAGGGTTGGACCAATGACTAAGCTCTCATGTGACCCCCTGTGTGGAAATAAAAAAACAAATGGGAGAATTTTGGGTGTGTGTTACATTATTTCTAATACTAGCATCACACATGAAGCCATGGGGTTAGAGAGGGGGCGACCAACCCCCCCTTTGTTGCGTTGGGCGCAGGTGGTGGGTTATAGGGGGTGGAAACCCCCACTGTCAGGGGGTTTGACAGGGCTAGTGGCCCCTGCTTTATAGCATCTAGGGAAGTGCCATAGGAAAACCTTTTTTTGGACCCTATACTAGGTCGGTGTATCTACCTACAGTTTTGTGCATGGGTTTTACACATGGTTTTGGACATGATGGTTTTCTGCCCATGGTATCTTGTAGATCCAATCAAGGGAACTAAGGTTATGTTCTAATCCATTGTTAATGGATTCGGGTTTATAGATGCTTTGACCACACATAATATATATATATATATTATATATATATATATTATTATATATATATCTATATATAGTTATTATATATATATATATATATATATAATATATATATATATATATATATAATATAATATATATATATTATATATATATATATATATATATATATATATATATAGATATATAGGAATATAAAAAAAAATTAGTTTAGGTCTAGTAGTCTCAGTTTTTGGATCTAGGAGAAAATATCTGTGTATATCTATTTTATGTTTTATTCTCTCACCATTGTATATTTTATCTTTTTAATAATTCATTTGTAGATAATTTATGTACAGGGTTAAAACCTACAATATGGATACTTCAAGGAGGCCAATCAGAGGATTTCGGGTTGGTTTGGAGTGCTTCGATCAACTATGATCTTTCTTCAACCCCATGTAACTATGTTAATACTGTATAGCAAGGCTCCCTCTATGGTCCTTGGCTCTATGTTGATCAAATTCGCTCCCCTATATCTATCCCAATCCTCCCATATTGCGATCATCTCCAGAAAATCGTCTATGACATGGAAATTGATCATGCACTCAAAGCACATGGACCTCCTTGGTAGAGCACAATCCTTCGTAACATGCCCTTATAGGTCAAAATTGTAACAATGAATAGGGCCCCTGCTTCTTGCCCTTCTACAACTCTTTCCTCCTCCTCACTCGCCTTGAGGAGTCTCATTTACCAAGAAGGTTGAGTGGCCTAGCTTATCTTCTAGAGCATATTACACTCTACACTAGTCAATGTGGTGAGTTTTGGAAGCATAGAACTCACAATAATTGTTATTTGGGACATTAGAGTACTTTTGCAATATTAGGCACAAGCGAGGAGGGTTTCCATACCCCCTTCATACGTCACAGTAATATGATTATTTCCTACTGGGATATGCCCCTTATGATCCTACAACAACGACTACCACTATGGTTGGAGGCCCAGGTGGTTTGCCTGGAGCCAACATGGAACCTGTACCCTGCAACCTTGGGCATTCCGTTGAAATATGACCTTCCACTAAGCAATTTGTGCACCACAGATTTGGTCTCATTAGGCACTATGGTTGCAGATATTTCAACCTCACTATTAGAATTGTAATTTGTTGTTGAAGACCCAAGATAGAGGGATTGTGCGAAGTTTGTCCCCCTCGATATTCATGTAGATATGTTAGGTCCATTTAATACTAGTGAATTCCCCCATTATTATTTTCATTGTAGCCCTTATTTTTATTGTTGTTCCCATGTTTTTCCCATGTTATCCCCATATTATTATTATTGTGCCCCATAGAAGCCCACTATTGTTATTGTTGTACTCTTACATTATTATTGTTATGTCGAATTTGATTATATTGTGACCGGTTAGACTCTTATATATAGGAAGGAGGTTTTGTCATTTGAATCATCCAAGAATTGTTCATTTATGTAACGTAAATGTGTTTTCCCCCTCGAAGAGACTAATTTTGAAGTCATTGATCTATCTTTTCTATCTTTTTGTGAGATGGTTGCATAACATTTTGAATCACAACTCTAGATTCCAGGGTTTCGCTGCTTGAAACGGGTCCTCATGGAATTTTCACTATAATTTTTTTTCTACAAAGCTTTTGAAGATGAAAAAAACCTTTTGAGACGAAATCTTAATGAGTTTCATGCCCAAATTTTAGATCCTGTCTCGCTATATTTTTGAATATATGGTCCAAGGAAGTTAGCAATTTTGCAAGCTCCCAAATTCCATCTCAAACAGGTAACCTTGGGAAAACCTTCATAACATTTTCTCTGAGCACCAGATTTGAATTTCATAAAATGTGACAAAAAGGGGATTGAATATAGTTTTTTTTCTATTGTTTTTAGGTCTAAAGGTTGAAACAGTGTCACATGGCACTTCGTACAAATTCTATCTACTAAACCCTTATATAATCAGGTCATTGTGGGAGATTGGGAATAATACTTTCTTGGAGAATCCAATATCAATCATAAATGCGGGATTGGATAGAGGACTCAGAGGGATACCATAGGATGAACTTTTAGACCTTGGAGATCTTCCATTACAAAGATATAACAGATTCAATATCGAGCTCCTACAAAGAAAAAAAAAGTGTGTATTTGTTTCAAAACTTGCATGAGTTTTGCTTGAAAAATAAGTTGAAGTGATTCAAAGGGAATAGTGAAGCATAATACTCATTGATTGATGCCCCGAAGATAAAAAATGGAACGACCTAGTAAGAAACCCATAATTTCTAATATGGTGCATGAAGAAAAAGAAGAAGAAATGCAACATGATATATCAAAATTACGAGACCAAGTGCAACAAATTTTGCTCTCACAAAGAGTAACAAAAAATGAAAAGGAAGCTAAGGTGGATTGTTTGAAGAATAACTTAAAATCAGAAATGGAATGATTGAAGAATGGAATGAAAGCTAATATGGATGACATGAAGACTAATATGGCTGACATGATAGATAATATGGAAGATTTAAGAATGGTTTAAAAGTAGTCATCGAAGGTTTAAAGGATAGTTTGACAAGGTTGCTACAAGAAATTCTTCCTAATTGTGAAAAGGTATTAGATGAAACTCATGATGAGAACAAAATAAATCTTAATCATGATTTCATAGACTCTAACATTGAATCGAAGACCAACCAAGTTCCAAAGATTGATATGAGGAAGTTTGATGACAAGGATCTCATAACATGGATACTAGAGATGGAGCAATATTTCGATCTCCATAATTCGAAAAATAGACAAAACGTATGCATTGATGAATTATTGGATGAATTACATGGAGAAATTTACTTCACCAAGTTGAATCTCCCTTCAGGATATTATCAAATCAGAATGAAGATTGAAGACATTCCAAAAACAACATTTAGAACTCATGAGGGTAATTATGAATTCTTGGTCATGGCTTTTTTCCTTACCAATGCACCTTCTACATTTTAAGGTTTGATGAATTCAATTTTCAAATCCTTCCTTATAAAATTTGTGTTAGTATTTTTTGATGATATATTAATCTACAACAAGTCTTGGAAGGATCATGTTCAACATGTTGGGAGGGTGCTCAAACTATTGGAGGAGAAACAATTATATGCAAAAATTTCCAAATGTTTCTTTGGAGTACAGGAGGTGGAATATCTAGATCATATTCTATCTCATGAAGGTTGTAAGGTAGGCCCTAGAAAAATTAAAGCCATTAAGGAATGGAAAATTCCCACATTCATAAATAATCTGCAAGGATTTCTTAGGTTGAAAGGGCATTATCGCAAGTATGTTAATAATTATGGGAGAATAGGAGCACCTCTAACAACATTATTGAAGAAAGATGCATCTTCTTGGACTCCAAAAGCAACGATGGTCTCTAAACATCTTAAAGAGGAAATGTTCCAAGAACTAGTATTATCTATGCCAGACTTCACAAAACCTTTATCGTGGAATGTGACGCGTCAACAAATCGAATTGGTGTTGTTTTAATTGAAGAAGGAAGAGCCATTTCTTTTGAAAGTCGTCTAATGAAAGGAAAATATTTACAAAAAGCTATTTATGAGAAGGAAATGTTGGAAATAATACATTCACTTAATAAATAGCGAACTTACCTAATGGGAAGACACTTCAAGGTAAAAATAGATCATGATAGTCATAAATACCTTTTAGAATAAGATTATCCTCAAAAGAGAAACCAAAATGGGTCACAAAGATGTTGGGTTATGACCTTGAAATCATCTCTACAAAAAAGGGAAGAAACTCTTGTTGCAAATTCACTCTCAAGAAGGATGAGGATGTGGAAGCATCATTTTGTGACATTTCTATTATCCAACCAGATTGGATAAATGAAGCGAGTGATGAATGGAAGAATGATGAAGAAGTGATCCGAATTAGATGCTTAAACTCTCTTAAAGTTACCTGAACTCTATAAAAACTCATGGCAAAGTTTCAAAGTCTTATGGATGTTGAGATTATTAGAAATAACCTATAAACAATAGCAATTTGAGATCAGCACGGAGCAGTGAGGACCATCAGTCAAAGCGCGTAGACGTTTGGCCCATGGTAACCACGCGCTGGCAAAAATTGACAAACGGGAGGTCAAATCAAGAAACAAGGGTAGTTTTTGATATGTGATTAGCACTAATCGCATATCGCATGGCATTCCCCTCAGTGGAGGAAAGCCCCCAAGCACTCAGTCACGAGGAAAGCATAAAATCGTAGGGAAATTGTTGATTCCATCAGAAGGCGGGTCCCATGCTAAAACCAGCAGGATATCCGAAGGGCTTCAAGCGATAAGCGGGTTCGATCGAGTCGCGCATGATGCCATACATTGGGTGACACAGATCTAGTGGATGAGAGAGAAAACTACTCACATTAGATGGGTAAAGGTCATGCTACTTACCCACTCGATATGGACAGAGACCATAGGATCTAGAGGCTCGAGATCAACAATGGAGAAATGATCTGATGGAAGACCGGATTTGATGGGGAAATAGGTTGACTCACATGATATTTGAGGTCCGGTATGACCAATGAGTTGGAAGAGGAATCAGTTTCACAGGAAATCTTGGTGAAATGGAAATCAGGACTATTCAAAGAGAACTGACACTCAGTTCGTGAGGAAATAAGTGACCACCTCTCTGTGAAGAATTACACAGTGATGATGACGCAGAGTAGGGGAATTCAAGCAGACAGAGGCAGGAAATCCAGGGAGCTGGGAAGCTGAAAAAAATAGTTAGGGAGAAGATTGGCTTGAATCCATGAATAGACATAGAGAAAAGGAGACAGAGAGGGAGAGAGAGAAGCAGAAAGTCGAGAGGCGAGAAAGAAGAAAATTGCAGAGAATAGAGGCGTTGAGCTAACTTGTAGGGCAAAGGAAACATCAAGCAGATAGTGATAGAGAGAGTCTGAGAGTTTGTGAACTCGAGAGAAGGCTTGAGAGGTTCAAGCAACTCTTCTGTGTATACCTATCACGTATTGAGTACCAGATTGGACTCATACCACTGAGACCAGTTGAGGTCGAGATTCAATAAGGGGAGTCTGTGTAATCTAGAGACTTGGGGGATCCAAGTACAATCCTAACGATCATCATCTATTAAGAGAGACTCAAATTGAGCTCATTATTGTAAAAACTCTACTTTTAAGTCACAATAGAAAAGCAACAACTAAAGTTTGGACTAGGAGACGTAGCCCAGGAGGATTGGGTTAACTCCTTATTAAGCTTGTTGTGTTTTATGTGTTTTCCTACTATGTTTCCCTTATTGTTTCAGTGTCTATTTATTTCGCAATCTTATTGATCCGTTGCATAAAATAACATAGGCACACCCCAACACATGAGTCTGTAATACCTTCAATAATTCTCTAAGGTGATTATGGGTGATTTCAGATCAAGTGGTATCAGAGATCTAGGTTGATAAGGTTATGCAAGCTTGTGCTAGATTTTGTTGTTGAATGCTAACTAGATCGAAGCTTAAATTAGGAGAAGGAGAGTTGGATGAAGCTAACCCAAAAATTGGAAGAGTCTGTCCTAAGAAGAAAATTTCAAAAGAAAGTCCCTTGGGATGAGACCCTCAATTCATGGATAGTTTCCTAGCCATGAGGTCCATGGTAGAGGAAATGGATAGGGAGTTTAAGAAAGCTAGAGATGCAAATTCATCACACTCCAAAGATAAAGGAGAAGAATAATCTCTCCTCCATGACCACTCTAAAGGCAAAGGGAAAGAAGAAAACTTTCTCACACCTCCTAATATCCCTAAAAATAAGAAGAGGACATCTTTGATTAAATAAGATGTTAAATTTGATTTACTTATCTATGATGGAGAGTTGAATGTACAGAAGCTAGTTAATTGGATTAGACAAATTGATATGTATTCTAGAGTGCAGAATATTGACTCAAACAGAAGCAAGATTTAGTTGGCCAGCCTATGCCTTGGAGGAACTGCTTTGGTATGGTCGGAAGGTCGAACATAGGCTAACATGAAGAAGTATCTTAAAATCCTATCTCTCTGGAGTGAATTTGTTTTTGAAATTAAAAATAAATTCTATCCACTAGCTTATATGCAACAATCCATGATGAGCTGGCAAACTCTTCGACAATTAAAAGGGAAAAGTGTACAAGGTTATACTCAAGAATTTAGAAAAAGAGCATTGATTCTAGGCATTTCTTTAGACTCACTTGAAACCCTGCTAAAGTATATAGGTGGTCAACCCAATTATTTAAAACATACCATTCTCATGTTTAACCCTACTAGCATAGATGAGGTCTCTGTTCAAGCTACCCATTTAGAGGCTAAAGGCAAGAATGTGGTCCCGGAAGTTGGGGGATCATCAAAACACACTGCAAGCAAGAACAAAGATAAGATAAAACAAAAATGGAAAGAGAGGAAGGCCAATGTTGTACAAAAGACAAAGTCTTCATGCACTCACTGTAAAAAGGAGGGGCATGATGATGAACACTATTAGATTTTGCATCTGGAGCTAAGACCTAAGAAGTTGGAGGGAAAAAAGAAGAAGATTGTTGTAGCTATTCAAAGAGATTTGGGGTCAAACTCAGCAGATGAAACAACCATTATAGGCACTGGTATAAAAGGTAAAAATTCTAAAGCATCTACTAGTAATTTAGCACAATCCAATAATAATGAAGAAAATGAGAGGAAAATACATGAGCTTTCTCATATTCGAGTTATTTACAAGCATTAAACGATTGATACTTTGTTTGATAGTGGCTCACAAGTAAATTTAATTTCTGAAGCAATTGTAAAGAAGTTGGGATTACTGACTACACCTCACAAGAAGCTATACCCATTAGATTGGTTATGTGATAAAGCACAACTACAAGTGACTAGACAATTCAAACTTAGGTTTTCTTTTGGGTTAGCATTTGTAGATGAGGTTGAGTTAGATATAGTTCCTTTGGATATATGTGGAATTGTTTTAGGAATTCCTTACTTGTATGATAGAAAGGAAATTTTCTATAGAGCAGAAAAAAAGTATCAACTCGTTAAAGATGGAATCGAATATATTGTAAGGGCTGATAAGATCAAGAATAATTATACTGTCATAAACTAAGGGTAGATGAAACGAATTGTAAATTCATGCAAACAATTTTTACTGATGGTTGTAAAGGAAAAGAAACCTAATAAACCCAATGTATTTGTGGGCTATGATGCTAGAAAACATTGTTTTAGAAAACATTGTTTTAGAATATGATATCTTGTTTCAAGAACCTAAAGGTCTACCACTGTAAAACGAAATAGTACATGATATTAATTTGTAGCAAGATGATCCATTGCCTAACATCAAAATGTACGGGTTGTTCACTTTAGAGAATGCAAAAATCAAGAAGTAGGTACAAGACCTACTCGAGAAAGGGTTCACTAGACCTAGCACATCACCATGTGGGTCTCCAATTGTCTTGGTGAGAAAGAAAGATGACTCGTGGAGAATGTGCATATATTACTAAGCATTGAATAAGATAACAATAAAAAATTGTTATCCCCTTCCTCGTATATATGATCTATTAGATCAACTGAAAGAAGTTGTTTATTTTTCCAAGTTATACTTGCATAGTGGATATCATCAGGTCAAAGTTGCAGAGCAAGATGCATGGAAGACTGCTTTCAAAAGAAAGCAGGGATTGTATGAGTGGCTGGTTATGCCTTTTGGCTTAACTAATTCTCCTGCTACTGTCATGAGAGTAATGAATTATGTACTTAGACCTTTTCTTGATGATTTTGTTATTTTATATTTGGATGACATTCTTATATTCCGTAAAACATGGGAAGAACATTTAAATAATGTTAAGCAAACCCTAGACGTTTTGAAAAGAGAAAATATTTATGTTAAACTCTCAAAATCTGAATTTGGCAAAACATATTTGAATTATTTGGGACATATAGTAGGGGGTGGTGGATTGAAGATAGATCCCTCTAAGCTTGCAAATAGTGTAAACTAGCCTAAACCCAAATCTACTACATAAGTTAGAGGCTTCTTAGGAGCAGCACAATATTGGAGAAAAATCATTTCTAACTTTTCCTTAATTGCAACTCCCTTAAATGCTTTAACAGGGTTGAACAAGGTGTTTCAGTGGGGAAGAAAACAACAAAAGGCCTTCAACACCTTGAAAGAAAAGATTAGTACAACACTAGTACTAGCACTGCTCGATCTTCAAAGACCATTCGAGATTCAAACGAATGCCAATGACTATGCCATGGGAGCAGTGTTGATACAACATTGTAAACCCATGTGTTACCAGTCTGAAACATTTAATTCTGAAGTGGTTAATTATCCCACATATGGTAAAGAATTGTATGCATTAGTACAGAGTGTGAAAAAGTGGAAACATTGTTTAATGGACAAAGAGATAGCTATACATATTGATCATCAACCACTTCAATATTTACACTCCCAAACTAAGTTGTAGTAGTCAAGACACTATAGGTGGATGGGTTTCCTACAACAGTTTCATTTGGTCATTAGACATAAAAAGTGCATACACAATAAAGTTGCAGATATGTTGTCTAGACCAATCTTCAATGCATCTACTATGCTTAAGCATAAGTCAGTATTGCATGAAAGCTACATTGAACAATATGCTCAAGATATAGATTTTAAATATGTATATGAAACTTTAAGTCAAGGGAAAACAAATAGAAGAATTGGATTATCATATTAAGGACCGACTCTTGTATCATTTGGGAAAGTTATGCATTCTAGAAACTGAAATATTAAAGATAATTCGAAAAGCACACACTTCTCTAATATCAGGTGACTTTGGTGTAAGTAAAATAGTTTCACAACTGCAAGGATTTTGTTATTGGCCTAAAATGAATGAGATAGTTTCTAGATATGTAAGGGGGTGTACTATGTGTCCAAAAATCAAGCCCAGTAATAGAAAACTATGCGTGCACACTCCACTACTAGTATCTTCTCATCCTTGAGAAAGTGTTTCCATGGACTTTCTTGGGAGACTGCCCAAATCTAGAAAAGCTCGAGACTATCTATATGTTGTTGTGGATATGCTCAGTAAAATGTGTATTCTAATACCATGTAACAAATAGATTCCAGTTGAACAAACAACAAAGTTGTTCTTCCAACATGTATGGGTTCATTTTGGATTACCCACTTCCATTGTATTTGATCGAGATTCCCGATTTGTTTGGAAGTTTTGGTCGAGTCTGTGGGAACTGATGGACACCAAAATGAATAAGATCACAAACTTTCATCCACAAACAGATGGCCAAACAGAAGTTGTCAACAGATAGTAATCCAGTTGCTCAGAAGCTATTGTAGCAAGCATCCCAAATTTTGGGATGAACATTTATGTTATGTGCAGCATGCCTACAACCGTGCTAAACATTCTTCTACATAACGATCTCCATTTGAGACCTGTTTTGGTTTCACACCAACGTCTCCCTTGGATTTTTTCTTTGATAAAGACATATCAGTTGACAGACACAGTGATGTGGACAAACAAACCAATTTCATTGAAAAAATCTAAGAGATTCACCAAGCAGTACAGGAAAAGCTAGAAAAGGGCCAAGGCAATTACAAGGCAAGGCATTACAAGCATCAGATGGAGTATAGTTTTCAAGTTGCTGATCAAGTCTGGTTATATGCTAGAAAATACAGAATGCAATGTGAAGGTAAGAAGCTAAAGCCAATAAGGTATGGACCTTTCAAGATACTTGAGAAAATTGGTGAAAATGCTTTTCGTCTTGATTTACTAGCTTACATGCACATCTACTTAGTCGTTAATGGAGACAGCTTGAGACCATTTGAACCTTCATTAATTGAAGATCCCGAAGAGCAAATTCAATTGCCTTCTATTGATGATATGTTACTTGAATATCTAAATGAATTGCAGGAAGACACAGTTTTGGATAGGAAGGTGAGGACGAGATGTTGAGTACCTCAAGAATGGACTCAAGGGTTCAAAGCCAAGTAGTGAAAAATGGATAGAGATTAGACAAGTGAGACAACTATACCCTCACTTAGTCGATGCTTGGAAACCAACTATTGGTGATCCAAAAAAAAATTTCAGTTGGAAGGTCGTGATCTGAATTGGATCCTTAAACTCTCTTAGAGTTACCCGAACTCTATAAAAACTCATGCCGAAGTTTCAAATTCTTATGGATTTTGAGCTTATCATAAATAACCTCTAAACTATTGGAATTTGTGATTAGCACAGAGCAATGAGGACCCTCAGTCAAAGCGCACAGACCGTTGGCCCATGGTAACTACGCTGGCACAAATTGATAAATGGGAGGTGAAATCCAGGAATAGCGGTAGAAGCGCTAATCATGTATCGCATGGAATCCCCCTCAGTGAAGGAAAACCCCCAAGTTCTCGGTCATGAGGAAAGCATAAAACTATACGAAAATTGCCGATTCCATCAAAAGGCGGGCCCCACGCTAAAATCGGCAGGATATCGGAAGGGCTTTAAGCAGTAAGTGGGTTTGACTAAGTCCCGCTTGATGCCATACATTGGGTGACACGCATCCGGTGGATGAGAGAGAAACACGCTCACATCAGACGGGTAAAGGTCATGCTACTTACTCACTCGATATGGACGGAGACCGTAGGATGTGGAGGATCAAGATCAACGGTGGAGAAATGATCTGATGGAAGACTGGATTTGACGGGGAAATAGGCTAAGTCACATGAGATTGAAGGTCTGGTATGACCGATGAGTTGGCAGAGGAATCAGTTTTGTGGGAAATCTTAGAGCAACAGAAATAACGACCGTTCAAAGAGAACCGACACTTAGTTCATGAGGAAACAGGTGGCCACCTCTTTGTGAAGCGTTACACAGTGATGATAATGTAGAGTAGTGGAATTCAAGCAAATAGAGGAAGGAGATCTAGGGAGCTGGGAAGTAGAAATGAATAGTCAGGGAGTATATTGGCTTTAAGCCATGAATAAATAGAGATAAAAGTAGACAAAGAGAGAGAGGAGCAGAAAGTTGAGAGGCAAGAAAGAAGCAAATTGCAGAGAACAGAGACATTGATCTGACCTACAGAGCAAAGGTAGCATCGAGCAAATAGTGACAAAGAGAGTCTGAGAGTCTGTGAACTCTAGAGAAGGCTTGAGAGGTTCAAGCAACTCTTTTGTGTATACCTGTCAGGTATTGAGTACCAAATTGGACTCATACTACTGAGACCAGTTGAGGTCAAGGTTTAGTAACGGGAGTCTGTGTACTCCAGAGACTTGGGGGATCCACGTACAATCCTACTGATCATCATCTATTAAGTGAGACTCAAATTGAGCTCATTATTATAAAAAATCTACTTTTAAGACACAATAGAAAGGCCACCACTGAAGGTTGGACTAGGAGACGTAGCCTAGGAGGATTGGATGAACTCCTTATTAAGCTTGTTGTGTTTTATGTGTTTTCTTACTATGTTTCTCCTACTGTTTTAGTGTCTGTATCTTTCGCAATCTTATTGATCCGTTGCATAAAATAACATAGGCACACCCCATCACATGAGTCTGTAATACCTTCATTAATTCTCTGAGGTCATTACGGGTGATTTCAGATCAAAAAGTGTGGGAACTCATTCAAACGTTGCTGCAAGATCCCAGTACATCTGATACATTCATTTGGAAAAATGATTTGTTGTGGCACAAAGATCGCTTATACCTTTGTAAGAATTCCCACCTCAAACACAATATTCTTCTTGAATTGAACAACTCTCCGTTAGGAGGGCACTCAGGATTTTTGAAAACTTACCACAGGGTTAAGAAGGAATTTTTTTGGGACGCCCTTAAATCTAATATTTGAAAGTTTGTGGGAGAATGTTTAGCTTTCCAAAAAAATAAATTGAAATAATTAAGACCCTAGGTCCATTAAAACCTTTATACTTTTGAATTTAACATTGGGAGGAGGTTTCAATGAATTTTATCATAGGTCTACCCAAATTTGAAGGAAAGAGTGTCATCATGGTGGTAGTTTATAGGCTTAGCAAGTATGCACACTTTTGTGCATTATCTCATCCATTTAAAGCCAGTACAATTGCTACTACATTCATGGAAACAATACAAAAGCTAAATGGATACCCAAATTCTATTGTAAGTGACAGAGATCCAATTTTCAATGGAATTTTTTGGACAAAATTATTTTCTTGTTTGGATACTCAGTTAGGTTGTAGCTCACCTTATCATCCTCAATCTGATGGGAAAACTGAGATAGTGAACAAATGTTTGGAAGGATATCTTTGTTTCTTTGTAACTGATACATAGACATAATGGGTCAAGTGGTTGCCTTTGGCTGAATGGTGGTATAAAACTTCCTTCCATAGTACAACAAAAATTACCATTTATGGAAATTTATGGATATCATCCACCGTCCATCACATCATCCTTAAGAGAAAATTATAAACTTCAGGTAGTGGAAGATCACATCGAGCATAAAAAGCAAGTTCTTCAATTCTTAAAGGATAACCTCACTTTGGCGCAGAATAGAATGAAACAACAGACATATCAACATCACAACAAAATAAGTTTTGATGTAGGTGACTGGGTATTTCATACAAACAAACAAACAAATGTCCCTCAAGAAAGCTAAGAAGGATAACAAATTATCACCAAAGCATTATGGTGCATACAAGGTGTTTCAAAACATTGGTGCTATGGCATAAAATTTGGAGCTTCCTGCATCTTCCCGAGTGCGCCCAATTTTCCATGTTTAATGCTTAAAGAAGGTTATAGGTGACAAGCTCCTAGTTCAAGCAATATTTCTAGAACTTGATGAGGAAGGAAAAAATATATTAGAACCTGAAGAAGTCACAGAAACAAGAACTCGATAGCTACGAAACTGATCAATTTCATAGTATCTCATCAAGTGGAATAACTTACCTGCTCAAGATTCCACATAGGAGGATGAAAATTTTATACAAAAGCATGTAGAACTACTCAAGCATTGAGGACAACACTTTTTTGAAGGAGAGGGGCATGTTAGGTCCCTATAATACTAGTGTATTCCCCATTATTAATATCATTTTAGCCCTTATTGTTATTGTGGTGCCTATGTTTTCCCCGTATTGCTATTATTGTGCCCCATAGAAACTCACTATTGTTATTGTTCTTGGCTTACATTATTATTGTTATGTCGGATCTGATTATATTGTGACCCCTTCGAATCCTATATATAGAAAGGATGTTTTGTCATTTGAATCATCCAAGAATTGTTCATTTGTGTAATGTAAAGGATGTTGCCCCCTTGAAGAGGCTGATCTTAAGTCATTGGTCTATATTTTCTATATTTTTGTGAGCTGGTTGCATAACAAGATACCCTACCATAACTTCTATTCAAGTTTCTTTCTCTAAAGCATACTGCAACATCTCAAACTTCTACGGCATCAATGGTGTTTAGGTGAGGGGCAATAGTTCTTTGATAAAACAATCCCTTTTTTTCATTCAAGTCTATTGCATAAATGAGCTTACCAGTTACATCAATAATCTTTGCACTAGCTCCTAAGCGGTATCTCCCTCCTGCTTATTTATTTCCCACAACTATGATAATCCTTTTTGATCTATCTGGGGAAGTTTTAATTGTTGTACAAACTGTATTTTAACCTCGTCTACAGTTGGTTTCCAGTGCAACTCCGACCATTTTATGAACCCTCTCAAGGCCCTTTCCCTGAAAGTGGTTTGGAACTCTATTAGCTTCACTTTGTTAGGCATCTCGTGAGCTCTCTAGATAGCCTCATATAGATACTATAGTTTTTATATGTCTTTGTTCCCACTACTAAAGAATTCTAGATATCCTTTGAATGACCTTGCCATTATCAATTACGTTCTTGTGAAAAGCACAAAGACTTGTGATCATGGCTATAGAGATCCTTGTAAACTCATACTACTACTTCTATTTCCACTACCAGTAGTACTAGCCTGATACTCAACATGCACACTATGCACTTTGATCATCTTACGTAATTTAGAAATAAATTTGTTAGGATTGTTGTACAGTACTAGGGGAAGGTTGGGGGAGACACTAACTAAGCCTCGAGCGGGTAGATCCTTGATTCCTCTAGATGCACCATCTTCCACAAACAGTCTTCGTAAAATAAAATGCATTTCATTATCTACTCCATCCTCCAAGCCAACACAACTAGTTCCATCCAATCCCCCCTATGATTGGTGAGGGAGGGCACCTATCACCTTTTGAGCTCCTACCAATTATGGCCATCTCTATCCCTTTCATAGAGCTCTCTTCCATCCTGCCATCCTCTTCTAGGTTCCTCAACACTACTCCTACTTAGTGTAGTTCCTTCGTCTACCTTTTTATCACCTGCATGGCCCTTTCTTGCAATTTCTCTGTTATCAATGCTATCCTTAGCGATCTCAGTTCCCTGGAATTTCACGAACATTTTGCGTCAATCCTCTAATAAATTCATGGTCCTCCACTTGATAGCATCCCTACCTCTAGATCCCTCCCCCTATACTAGTTGCTTAGGTCACCATGCTTGGACTTTGGAACACAAGTAAGCCCTCTTCCACTGTTAACACCGAAGAATTGCACACATGTTAGTAAAATCCAAAAGACACTAAAATGTGTCTAGAAAAATGCACAAGTGAACATTTCCATAAAAAAAATCAAAGTTATCCTAAGGTTAAAAGTTTATAAAGAAAAATAAATTGAGGCCATGCATATATTTTTTCAATAAATTTGCGCATGTGGAATATCCTTCGAAAGCCACACGGTTGTAGAAAATGATGATGCAGTGATCCAGGACCACTCTACACACATGGGGCTGATTCTCTAGCATGAAATTAGTCTAGTATAACAACCAAATTTGAGCCACCTTGAGAGATGCAGTCGTTAATGTAATCAACTTGTCCTACTCATGTGTCATTATCATGTTTGAACCAAGAGGGGGAAGAAGGATTCAAAAGTTTCTATATAAACAGGCCATGGGAGAACCAAATAGAATACATTGTTATGCTAGCCAAATTGTTGTTTGAGAAAACCAACATTGCATTGTTGAATATAGAAAAGGGTATAACACTAACATGTTGGCCATATTGCTTCTAAGAAATCCATCATCTTAGTGAGAGAAGAGGAATCCACCATTGGAGAGTCTTCACATTTATTTGAGAGAGAGGAGAAACTTCCAAAGAGATTGAGGAAGAGAAGCCCCCTTGCTGAGGATTTTTGGGCTCCATAGCTCAAATAATTCTCTTCAAGTGTCTAAGATACATCTATTGTATTCAACCTCTACTATGAGCAGTTAATAAAGGGTGATTTTTTCATTATCTTATGGATTTTTTTGCTCCATTTGAGGATTGCTTGTGTATTTACCCCTTTGTTTAGTTTATGTTTATGTATGCATTGTTTCCACTATTTATAACGTTGTACAACACCAATTTTGACTATGATGATATATAGGGAATAATCAATTGTTAAGGGGGTGTCTTCTGGTACACTTGTGCTCCAAAAAAACTACAAACAAAATGGCGACTCCACTAGGGATCGAACCCAGAATCTTTGGTTTCAAAGACTAATGCCCTAACAGACACGATCTCATGCATCTGTTTCTCAATAGATGCACAAACATGTGTACGTCAGGCCATTAAACAATGGTCTCCAAAGTGCTTGAGACCAAATTCCTTTCTTCAATCAAATTCATGGTGTGTGCATATGTGTCTTACATAGATGTGCTACCATCACATAGCCACTTAGCTAAACTATGGTTCCAATGCAACATTTCCCCTCTTAGACACATGATGTGCACATCTCAGTGGGAATTTTGTGTGGATTCATTGTGCAAAACCCAAAGGTATGCATGGAGACCATGCAACTCCAAATGAGTCACCCGCTTGGCTAAGAAAAATTAACCCTAAAAGGTCATTCAGGGGAACCCTATACAACCTACCTACCCTAAAAACTATAAAATTGATGAAGAATAAACTACAAGATCTTACCTATCTTTCTTTGCATGTATCTCGAGAAGTATAGTTGACTGCAACAAAAAGAAAAGCTCCAAAAGATTACACTGAAGTCCATAACTCAGCAATGTAAATGAGTGATATTTGGGCCCCTTAGCCCTATCTATCGCCCTTTTTTTCTATCGCTTGGGGTCCACTATAGAATATTGGGATATCCATTAAAAAAAATGAAAGAGATGAAAAGATTAGTACCAGGCCATCTTCATCATGGAACCATCGATTCTGGAAAGTGAAAAAACTTAGTTTTTGGCCTATCTTACACTCAGAAATTCATGTCAGGTACTCCTCGAGTTCTATAATTCACAAAAATAATTATATGTATGTATTGAACAATGCTTTCACTTGGGGTATTAGTTGTGTTTATTTCAGGAACATCACAGATGATCCACTTCAACCAACATCTCGACAAGAAAACAATTAAGAATGTATCATTCTCCACTGAGCCTAATAGGAATCCTCCTAAAGCTTTGCATATCCTAACAACATTTATGAAAAATGCACCATAATTTCCATAATATTGACGATGTTTATCAACATCTCACCTTTTCATATGGTAAACATATGTGTCAGTCGATAGGAACCCTTCCTCATGGCTCACTTCATCATGGTAGACCCCTCTTCAATAACAAGATCCATGAACACTTACTTTGGCCTTGGAACCATCTCACTTACATACCTTGAAGTCTAGCCTCATTATGCTATGCTCATTACACATGCATCAATTTTTTCGTCCATATGTCATGTACTTTATAACAGATTTAGATGGGTGCACCTTTGTGTCCTACAGTTGGTCTGTCACTCACCCATATTGCATAACCCATCTATGTTATTTCATCTACCTCACCAACCCAACAAGGAGGCCAACCAATGGGGTCCCCTCGCTTAGAAAAACACCACACCTCCATACAAGTTACCATCATTATGGGGCACCCATCTCCATAGATTTCCATCCAAACCACCCTCATATTCTATTGGAAAGTGTACAAAGATTAAAAAAAAAGAAAAGAAAACTCCCATCCACATATTTTGCTATTGATATATTTTACCTAGAAGAAACCTCTAGTCACCCTTCATTTAAGATTAGACATAATCAAAAATTACTTTCCACTTTTACGCATGTAAAAACCGACTTACACCCATCCTAGAAATCCTATCGACTTTAGGACCATCAAGACCAGTAAACATGTTTTGTCCACTGCCATTTACACATCAAGCTCTAACCTCAAGCTAACTGTCCATATCCTCTTATATCAAAAAATATTGCTATCATGCTTATCTAACACAAGTTATTAAAATCTATTCACATCTCATATTGATTCCTAAACTCAGCGTGTTCAGTTGTTAAAGCTCCTCTCTTGTCAACTTCAACACTTGCATTCGAGGATTGGGATAGTACCTTGGATACTCCCCCTCTCAAAGGGATATCGTTGGGTGGCATAGTGGGAACCATTATTGCCCACTAATGTCATTGGTGCCCTTGGTATTTGACAACAACAAAAGCTTTCATGCCAAGGTGGTGCCTTACTTGGTTACCATTGCAGTTCTTTCATTTAGTCGAAGACCCCTATGTCACTAAGCACCTCATTCAACAATGATTACATCGTGATATGGGGGAGGTACCCGAATTTGAATACCTATGCATAACACAACACCCCAATAAATAGTGATTCACCTTTGTTATGCATATGGAAGCCATATTACTCCTATTTGACCAGGAATAACCCTTGAGGGCATAAGCAATTATCATCATTGGCTATCAACTCGTCAACTACCACAACGTCGACTAGATGGAAAAATAGTATCTGTCCAATTGTAATAAGTTCTTATTATCCATCATAAAAATAATGGTATATTCCCACCTTGTATAGAAAAAAATTTGTTGCAGCTTTCCACCAGAGCATGGTTACCATTTATACTCGGTCAAGTGGTTTTTCTCTACTCATCTACACAATAAGCTATCCTCTCTCTCAAAAAGTTGATTAAAGTCTCCATCAAAAACCAAAACATGATGTATTTCATCTATATAGTTCATCCTAGCCTCATACATGAGAAGGAAATTGTTAACACCATAAAATTGTACCCCTGTTAGTACAATACAAAAGACACTAAAATTTGTCCAGCAGAATGCACAAGTGCACATTTCCTAGCTAAATACATCATGAAGTTTGAAAAATATAAGTTCTCCTAAGGTCCAAAGTTTATTAAGAAAAATAAATTGAGTTTGCACGTCTATTTTTTTGATAAATAGGCGCACATAAAATATACTTTGAAAGCTGCACATTGCAGAAAAGCATGACTCAACTATCCAAAACCATTCTACACACTTGGGACCGATTCTCTGACATAAGCTCAATCTAGTATAGCTGAATTTGAGCCACCTTGAAGATATGCAGCCATCAATGGAATCATCTTGTCCTACTAATGTGTCATTATCATGCATGAACCAAGAGGGGGGATAAGGATTAAAAATTTCTATACAAACAGGCCTTGGTAGAACCAAAACATGAGACATTGTTATGTTGGTCAAATTTCTATTTGAGCAAACCAGCATTGCATTTTTGAAGCCATAGAAAGGAAGGACACTAGCATGTTGGCCATATTTCTTCTCAGAAATCCATCATCTTAGTCATCTTAGTGATAGAATAAAAATCCACCATTGGAGAGTCTTCATAATTCTTTGAGAGAGAGGAGAAACTTGCAAAGAGATTGAGGAAGAGAAACCCCCTTGTTGAGGATTTTTGGGCTCCAACTTCAAGTGTCTAAGATTCATCTATTGTATTCAACCTCTATTACTAGTAGTGAATAAAGGGAGATTTTTACATTATCTTATTGATTTGTTTGCTCCATTTGAGCATTTTTCATGTATTTATCTCTTTGTTTAGTTTATGTTTATGTATGCATTGTTTCCACTATTTACAATGTTGTGTTTATTTAATTTTGTACACTAACAACACCAATTTTGACTATGATCCTTTGTAGGGAACAATCAACTGCTAAGGGGGTGTCTTTCGGTATACTTTTGATAAAAAACACTACAACATCTACCATTCAAATTTTAATCCAAAGGGTAATTTCCGTCAACAACTTCCCTCTCAATCCCGCTCGAAACACAACTTCGACCTTTGAAAAGGACTGGCAGCTTTCTGTTGCAGACTTGACAATGTACCCTTCTAGTGTGGTATGTACCTAAAAATCCACTGCTCTCATCAGATCCATGTCAAGGTTGTGGAGAGCAGTGAGATCTGCCTGAGTCCATTCGCGACGAGAAAATTCTTATCTACGAGACCTCCCTTTCACCTGATGTCTCCTCAACCAGTTGTACAATTATTCTGGAAACTTGCACCAAACTATCTCATATGGATCACTTGCAAATTTCGAATAGATGATCTCGTATTTTAGTTTCGCAACAAAACAATGGCAGAGTTGAGCTTGCTGAGAAACAAACTGATCCACTTTCTCGTCCCACCAATTCCGCATCTACTTCTTAAAAATCCTCAATACCATATTCCGAATTTGAATTTCTGGTCCCGACACTAAAACCATTTGTTGGCACAAAAATGACAACAAGGCTGAGACCTTGGGTTCGGGCACAAGGTACCAACAAGGCTCTGCTATAGTCTAGCACCACACTGACATTTTCACCTTACATGGGAAGGGGAAGGAGTCTCACTCGAGCCGTGTAGCAATCGATGGTAGATGAGGGTTAGAACTTTATATAAAGGGAATAATATCAACTGGAAGAGGGAAAAGGATGGTATATTAACATGCAAACTAATCTAATTGCAACAATCTATTTAGGCTATATCAAAACACTACTTAAATAGATGCATTTATAAAAAATTTGAATAGTCAATATAATACACAAGGATACAAGATAATTCTAGAACAATCTTCTTCATTAGCATAACATAACACAATACATAAGGGTCATGGATTGATTGTCAATAGTGGTAATCAAAAATCCAATATACAAACTCATAGAAATATGATATTGGAGTCTTTTCCATCACTCCACAACACAAGAAGAATGGAAACATTACAAACTTGATGCAACTGACTAACGATGACTGCTCCTTCACTCTTTCTTCTATGTTTAATCTCCTACCATCTACCTGAATTACCAGTTCCTTTTTCCTTTTTCTCATTTGTCTTCATCCTCAACTGTCTCTGCTCTTTCCTCGCTTGTCTGTCTCTAGTTCTTCCTTCCACTCCTCTGTGACTAGCAGTCTTCCTTCCGTTTCTTGTCTTTCCTCAGCTGTTAACTCCATAACTTCCCAACAGTCAACTCTACCACCTGTCATCAACTTCTTTCTCCAAAAAATCTCAAAATGAAGGCCCCAACACCATTCAATTTTGAACTAACTCCATCTTCATGTCTAGGTCAATGAGAAGTTTCACCATTAAAGGGAGCAGTCAATGGTAATTATAATACTCCACAATATCTTAGTATTGGTCCATGCTTGAGTCCAACTCACTAAGTCATTTAAACACCAACATATGTAATATGTGGTGGATATAATACTCCATGTAGTCTTTTCATACAAGTCCCAATAAGACACCCCTCTCACTTACCTCCCAATGAGTTTGGGAGCTACCATCCATGTAGTATTATGTCAATGGGGATATTATTTACCACCATGCCTTCATTATCATCACACTTCCATCAAAGAAGTTGATATGGTTATTTATTAACAACCACTAAGAGTTATTTATTCATAATCTTGTCCCTAAAAAGAGTATGCGATTAAGTAATATATGGGATGTGACAGGAAGAAATCAAACAAGAAGATCCCCAAACCATATGAGAAAATCAATAATTGATGCATGGATTTCCCTATCTAGGATTTGAGTTTAGTACCTCAGAGCCACGCAGGTTGTTGGGCATGGAATCCCCCCACAGCATGTTTTAGGCTCAAAACCAAAGCTTTTAGCATTATTTTTGTAAAAATTCTATGAATTACGGGTGCGGAGTACGAAGTGTATGTTAGAGTCATAGGGTTGTCTTCCTTAAGTTTTGAAAGTAATGTCAGCCTACTCACAGTCCATGGACCATGGGATTGTATAAATAGAGCAAAGCTCTAATTGAAAAGGATAGTCAAGTAAGTAGAAAGCGAAAAGTATGAGATAGAAGTATAGAGAAAGTGTCTAAGTGTGCCTTGGGTCATAGTAGTAGGAAGAAGCTCTGTAGATGAGTGCACGAAGGCCTAGTAGAGTTTGCAGCTAAGTGCGCAGACCCCTACAGCTGAGTGAACAGGGCAGAGTCGAGTATATAACCAACGAAGAAGAATAATAAAGAGAATTTTTATTCCAAATCTTGTGTATTTGTTCTTGTGCTATTTCTTGTTTAATTATATTGTTTTCTTTATCACGCACACTTATATTAGTATTGAACAATGTTAAACATAACTAGACACATATTGATAAGCTAAGTCATCTACTAATATCAGTTTAATAATAATAAATTGGGTAATAACATTGTTCAGTCCCCGAGTCAGGGTATGCGAAGGCAACATCTCAGGCTGCAACGTATGAGTAAAGGTGCGTAGCAATGTGCAAGTAGGATCGATCGTGGACCACTGAAAATCATCAAACATCTCTAGAGTGTAGAAACCTGGTTCTAACACCCTATGCTACTACTTCAAGTGAGGCCTTAGTCTGCGCTCTCTGGACTATTGCCAAAAGGGCCAATATTAATGGGATTTGTTTGGCTAAATCACCTCTGAACCTCGGTCAGGCCCTTACAAGCCAAAAAATGGTTCTGTTACCAGGACCAGGATTTGCATGAGGGATGTCTAATGCTGTGTCGCTAGAATCTGACAAAGAAAATAATTGAAGGGTTGTTAGACAGAAAGATTCACGAGTTCGTGGCGCAGGAAAATAGGAATCTGGGAATATCAAAGGAACAATGGTTGGAGTGCTACTTATATATGGAAATCCATGGAATTTTCTTTACATCCTTACCCTCTAAATTGTATGAGTGGATCACGAAGTTAGCAGATAGTCAGGGAAGGTGCAGGCTCAATAAACCAATTGTTTATACTCTAGAATTAGTGCATAGACTAGAAGCATCATAAGATAAGATCATGCATGTTGTGGACCATCGACTCGATCGAATTATAGGAGGGTTTATCACTGAGTTCACGGTAGATATGACCGTCAGCTACAATGAGGGGGAACGATGCTTCCTCAAGGGACCGTGAGGTAAGTATATTAAATCTACGAATACTTGGATTAAGATGTTATTGTGTGAAAAGTGGGTTATGCGAATAAATTAATGTTTGGGACTACGCGAAGTCAGAATATCTACATAAACAGAAGTAGTGAAGAGTTAGAAACTAGTCCCTTAATTTCACCCTCAAGTGAAAGTGAGGAAGAACTCTCGAAAGTTTCTCTGAGAACTGCGGTCAGTCAGATAAGGCAACGAATTCCATGCTTACCACCTCCACCTACACCTCCACCCGTTTCATAATCTTCACCTCCATCTCCACCCACCTCATCTCCGCCACCACCATAGTTTATTATGGCAAGTAAGATCAAATTGCCGGTATTCAGAGGAGTAGGGAATGAAGATCCAGATCAATTATGGTTCATGGTAAAAGCAGTATGGGAAGCACAAGGAGTAGTGGATGACAACATAAAAAAGGCTATGTTGGTGAGCGTGTTGTAGGATCGCGCACTAAAATGGTACACTAAGTACTCTAATGACCACCCAAATTCAGGGATCATAGAAATCTAGGGCACGCTGAATAGGGAATTTAGCAGGACAAAGTTGGAGACATAATCAGTTATCGAGTTTAAGGAAATCACAATGCTCTCAGGCGAGACCCCCTGGGATCCCGACTAGAGAATGAAGAGTATTATTCACGAAGCCAACATGGCTTTAACGGATGGACAACACTGCACATGGTTTGTAGTGTCATTAAAACCGCATTTAAGAATGACACTATCACAATAAAAACTTTCCACCCAGGCCGAAGCCTTCGAGATGGCAATGAGATTACATGAGACCCCTATAAAAGATCCTGGTCTGGGAGTCCCAAAAATTCACGTGCAAATGCAGAATTTTGGTCTGGAAATGCAGAGATTGAAATAGGATAGAATACCTTTGCCAGAGGCACGTAAGGAGGTATGGTGCATAAATATAAAGGCTAGGGGAATGACAAGTATCGTTTTCCAGTATTCACAAATTACTTAGTAGTAGGGGGGTCGATGCCATTAAGTCCTGAGGCACAAGCAGGACCAAGGGCGGAGCCTGCACTATGGTGCACAATTTTCTAGATAGGAGGAAAACACACTATGGAGAATTGTCATCTATTGCAAAAGTATATGCAGACGTCCCAACAATTTTTTTGTAATTTCTGCAGGTCAGTAGGCCATGATGAACGCACCTGTAGAAGCTACGAACTAATGATGGATCAGACTCCTACCTACACCATACGGACTGAGACGAGAGCCCTTGACCCAAATGCAGGAATGGCACACACTAAATTTCCTGCTGTGGATGAGGACAAGGTGGAATGGGACCAGGAAGGGGTTGCAGACAACTAATTTGTTGCAATTGCGGAGGGCTCAAACACTATGCCCGTGATTGTACAAATTTGACAAGAACATCATGTTTGTACTGTACTCAATTTGATAATGAGGCAGAAGAATGCCCTACCTTGATAGTGAGGATGCGTGAAAAAGGGGTACTCTAGCCTCCCCCAACTTAGAATTTGCAAATGATGAGGTTTGAGTCGCGTGAAGAAGACCCGAATGTAAACATAGTGCTTACAAGTAGTATCATAACCAAAGATGATAAAGGTAAGTAGCCAGAAGAAAGTGTGTGGGTTTGCAAAGCTCCTACAAGGGAACCAAAATTTGATTTGGAGCATGCGAAGGAGACATTCATGGAAGCTAAGAAGAGCTTCATGGAGGCCCCCACTTCAGGTATTAAGGATCAACTAGAACTAGGGATGGATCCTTCAACTCTCACTACCTTTCTAGAGACATGTATGAAACTACTGTGTGACAACAAAGCTATGAAAGGGCTACAAGAACTTATCACCAGGTGCACCGGGTCAAGAGAACCACGTGTTGTTCGAAAACTTGGAAAGCATGCATTGCGCACAGGAAGGGAAATGAGATTGACTACGCAAATCGGGGAATATGAAATGGACTAGGTAATTCGAGATCTAGGATTAGATGCGAATGTGCTGCAAAAGTAGACATGGGAGCATATGGGTAGGCCCACATTGCAATTGTCCCCTATTCAATTGTGAATTGCGAACCAATAGAAGATCCTACCCATGGGGAGATTGCAAGGGGTAAGAGTGGATATTGAGGGTGCGAGTGCATTGGTGGATTTCGAAGTGATAGAGATTGTCGACGACAACAATCCCTACCCTATGCTACTAGGAATAGACTGTGCCATTGATATGAATGGAGTCATAAATCTAAAGAAGCGCAAAATGATCTTTGAGAAAAATTCACTATATGTAGTAGTACCACTAGATCTGGTCGAGGCAGCATGATACACTGAACTAGTGCTTGATGATGATAGTGATAACGATCTCGAATGCATTTACAAGATAACTGCATGTGAACAGGATTGGGTGAATCTGACTACAGATGGTAGGATTTCGTGGGAGCGTGGAAGCTCTTGCACTTCAAATTCAGACAAAGAAATAAAGCGATGGCAGAATTGGTTGCGCGAGGTAACCACACTCAATTGCAACATGATGGTAAGATCACTACATTGCATGACAAACAAGGCAAGAAATATTCCTATGTATGATGGATTAACAACGGTTGATGACTTTCTGAACAAATTTGAGAGTGAAGTACTAGAACAACAATGTTTTGATGCTCTGAAATGGGCACTGCACGTTACGCCTGCAAGGTGATGGGGTATGCACTAGAAGAGTTTCGAAGACTGGCACAAATGTCCAAAGATGATGCACTTATGATTCAGGAAGCCTCATAGGAGGATGGAATCCAGACAATATGGTTAAAACAGCCTGTGCGCCCACCTTTCCAGATGAGTATAGGAGTATGGTACGCAACTTGCGTGAACACACACCACTCTCATAATAGGAGACAAAAACAACAAGCAAAAGAAGGCAAGATAAGTACAAAGCATGATACAACCTAGCACACCAAACATCATACACAGGGAAGCCTTTGACAAGGTCTGCAAATTGCTAAATAGGGTCCACCATGTGAAATGCACCGACTAGGACCTGCACGTACCGCCGGGTCAATGTGCATATAGGACCATGTGCAAAACCTTGACCGTGATAACAGTTCTAAGATAGAGGAATGGAATAAGGACCGCCATCTCTGAGTAGCATATGAAAATAAATCCACACATAATAACACCCGCAGGTGTGATAGTGCACGAAGCCCAAGATGAAGAAATCACAGAGCAACGCGAAGTAGAGCACATAAGGCTTTAGGAAGCCATTCAGCAAGGGAACCTTAGACTTTGCAAACTTGAAAAGGACCAGGTACGGCTAAGGAAGAAAAGCATTTTGATAGATGTAGTGGTCAAGAGGCTAGAAAACGAGATCAAGCAAGCATGTGTCGTTGATAAACCAAGGATGGCAAGGCATGTTGTGGGTGATCATACTAATAAATTAGAAGACTATCGCTGAGAATTAATTAGTATGATACCATGGCTAGGACCACATATCACCAAACACAGTAATCAGGGGAGCGTACTACATATAGTAGAGTGCATGGTGCCGATTGCGGTAAGGACAAATCATGATTTTCTGCGGACTGTATAGAGGGGAAAGATGGAGCCTCACACAGGTGGTGCGACCACCTGACTAGCCATAGGAAGAACAATATTAGCACTCCATGTAGTTGAAAGGGAGTGCGAGACTATAAATTATTCTACCTAGAAACTGTGCACTCTGACAGGTATGCACAAGAAAAACCTGTCACAAGGTTCACGCCTACACTGGGGTGATGCACTGCAACATGGATAGGTTGGGAAGTGACGTTTGGTGTCACTATTCATGACAAGATGTCTAATTTGAGGCAAAATGGAGTGGGCAGTGGGCATTTAATACAAGAGTTATTGGTAAGATTTTGGAAACTCTGCTGCCAAGAAAGCATTACTGGCCCGAAATTGGGGGGAATGGTTTAATTTAAATTCAAAAGGAATTATAAAATTCCAAGAACTAGCCAGTAGACAACATTTGGTCAATTAAGATTTGAGCGGTTGAACAAAGTGAAAAGTGTTGAGAGCCGAGTGATAATAGAGCCTTTAAGTTCATGAAAGACTACATACAGTGCAGAAAGGATGACGACCCCTAAGGACGGATTGGGCATTGAAGAAGGAACTGTCGGCGAGGCCGCACAGACCCCCATCATCTACAATGTTCCTGAAGGCACTAGGGCTATGACAGAAATCCCTAAATAAACCTGGATGCCAAGGCCAAAGAAGGATAAGTAGGCCATGGGACTAGTACGCATGTCCCCAAGGAATCCACGACACAATTTATCCATGGAAGAAAAAAGCAAGGAAGTCCCCATTGAAATGGATGAGGAGGAAGAGGACTTACAGGCTATGATGGCCACAATAGAGGAAGAAGAAGTGGAGGAAGACATCCAATCATTGTGCTCTACAGTGAAACTGCCCAAGTATGTCCCTCCATGAAAAGGGAAAACCAAAATACTAAAGGATCTGGATGCAACAAAGAGTGCACTCTAGACCCCGCTCCTCCCTGATGGAATAACCTTTGAGGGTCAGCTCCTAGGACGCGTGCCCACGCTGAAATTTGAACATTGGGACCTCGCGGACAGTGAGAAGTTCCTGCACTCAAAAATGATGAACTTGATGAAACAGAATACGGAGGGGCCGATGATAATGTTAGAGCCACGGAAATGGTTGCACAGTGTGGAGAAGGTTGGGTTGCTTCATCTACTATGGATACCACATTTCCACCATACACCCATTATCATTTTAATCATCAAGCAACTACTGTACCTCGTGCATGATGGGTATCTATGGCTAGAGGACCCTATTCCCATCACGGAAGACTTCATTCACATGGTTTCTTGGCTTCCCTATAAATGAACAGACCCCACGATGATAGCTTGAAAAAGCAGCAATCTAACCGTCGCAAAGGCCATGAAGGCCAAGTATAATCTAGAGAAAAAGAAGAGGGGCATCAAGGATAAGGGGGTGTGCGTACCCACCAAACTCCTGGCCAGTAAAGTAATGAGAAAATGTCATGTTGATGAGGTGCTAGTGCCAATGGTCGTGTTGGCCGCACAGTGCGTGGAGGGGGTTCAGTTCAACTGGTTGAGTTCCTATGCGAAGAATTTTTGCTCAACTACCAGGAGGTCCAAGAAGAGGGTAATACATTCCACTATGTGTGGTTCCTCTTATCCATCTTGCTAGTAGTAGGAGAACTGCCAGAGGATAGCCAATACCAAAGCATCGAATGAGAATTACCAAAGGCCACAAAGTACGCTTCACTCTGGGCAACCAAGGATGCAAAACAGATTTGCAACATAAAAAAATTTTGGGTGCTCATGGAGGAAAGCATTTGAATATGGATTAATAGGAGACCATGCCTGCCCCCCACAGTGCACAACAGTCTATAGAGTCTTCTAGACTTCAAGGCAGACATGCATAATATCTACATCAGGGTGTTAAAGATCCAACGCACTAGTGGACAAATCTCCCATTCATAGCCACTGATGACACAATATTTATAATGTTAGAGATGTCGCCTCTTGAGAAGCGCATCCTGGATTTGGCAGAGTTGGAGAAAATGAAAGCATAGAAAAGGAAGGATGATGCCAAGCTGCGCATCACCCAATAGGCCAAGAGAAGGTGGAATGCACAAGTGCAGCTGAGGACAGGGCAGTGCACGAAGCAGCACAGGTAGCTGTGGAGCAGAAGAAAGTCATCGAAGTAGTAGCTGCAATGTAGATAGAAGAGGCTGCAACAGTGCAGGAAAAGGAGGGCCAAGCAGGGTCTGCAAGATAGGAGGTAGAGGATATGGAACTTGTAGAGGATAGTGTGGACCTAGGGACTGACTCTACACAGCTCAAACGACTGTGCATCGCAGAAAGATCGGGTCCCAGAATTAAGGTCAAGGCCTCAAAGCTGGAAATCGACTCGATCACATTAACTGAAGGTGATCTCCATGAGATTGATTAGACAATTCACAATGTCACTAGTGAAGTGCTCCAAGACTTTATGACGAAGCAACAGATTGTGTTGGGGGCCCTCAGGGCATAGCTACAAGACTTAGAGGTGCAACCTTGGCAAGAGGGTATCTTGTCTACCCACATCGTAGTAGACATGTCAGCAGAAGAACAGATGATCCACGTGAAGATGGCCAATACAATAACCTTGCCAGAGGGAGCACTAGTCTCAGAGAGCATAATCGATTAGATGAAGCTGACTACAATGAAAGGCATTAGCATTAACTTGGTTGCCCTTCCCCGTGATACACTTTATTAGCTGCAAGATAGGATAATAGCAGAACTCCATGCCAGAGAGAGCCACACGATCAAAGTTCTGAGTGAGAAGAAAATTAATATAGAACAACTTTTCTTGTAGTGCGATAAGTTGGTGTCACAGAATCGATAGCTGGTATAGATAGTTGACGCTTTCTGACCTACCAACCAAAGTGCAAATCCATTATTTGGAAACTGGAGTTCAAAACACGCATGAAGAAACAACAAGAGTGCAGTTGGAGCTGAATCTCTAGATTACCCAGCTATGATTGAAGGCACAACCTTCCACTCCCCTAAAGATTAGAGATTAGCACAGTAGTGCTACTGCAGTAGAGATGGAAGAGATTGGAGGTGCAGTCTGTGACTATACCAAGATGTTAGAGAATGTGTTGGAAGTCCTCACTACACTACAAGAGGACCCCAATATTCAGCGGCTAGAGACTAAGGCGCGTCAACTCTAGAAACAATATGAGAGCATTAGAGGGACTACGCAGACAATAGTCCTTACTTAGCGGCTTGCAAGGATGAAGTAGGCCAAGGATTTCAAAGAGCAGGTGGACACAGTGAGACACAAAGAAGTAGTTCTAAAAGTGTGTTTCAAGCTGTGGATTGATGAAGCTTTCACAATTACAGTGGATATTGAAGGAAATCTTGCAAAGATTCAAGGGATGCATGCATAGATGCAGTAGAACACGTCGGAAACCGAGGGTTCAAAAGTAAGAATGCAACAGGTTCGGCAGGGAGCAGCTAAGTGCACTGTCGACTTTCAAGCCGTTCCAAACCAGCTGGAGGGACTCCGCACCAAGATCACCGCACCGACCGAGTGACTCGAGGGCGAGTCACAGTGTTTATGTTGCGGGCCTGTTGGGCATGGAATCCCCCCACAACATGCTTTGGGGCTCAAAGCCAATGTTTTGAGTATTATTGTTGTAAAAACTCCATGAATTGCGGGTGCGAAGCACGAAGTGTATGTTAGAGTCATAGGGTTGTCCGCCCTAAGTTTTGAATGTAATGTTGGCCTACCCACAGTCCGCGGACCATGGGATTGTCTAAATATAGCAAAGTTCTAAGTGAAAAAGATAGTAAAGTAAGTAGAAACAGAAAAATATGAGATAGAAGTACAAAGAAAGTGTCTAAGTGTGCCTTAGGTCCTAGTAGTAGGAAGAGGCTCTGTAGCTGAGTGCACAAAGGCCTATTAGAGTCCGCAACTAAGTGCGCAGACCCTGTAACTAAGTGCGCAGGGCAGAGTCAAGTTTATAACCAAGGAAGAAGAATAATAAAGATAACTTTGATTCTAAATCTTGTGTATCTGTTCTTGTAGTATTTCCTATTTAATAATATTTTTTTCTTTATCACGTGCACTTATATGAGTTCTGAACATTGTTAAATATAACTAGACACATATTGATAAGCTAAGTGATCGACTAATATCGGGTTTAGAGAATGATTTTCGGCGAAATCACATAAATAATCATTTGTCGACGCGTTTCGAACCAACTAGTGTGGTTCATCATCAGGACAAGTTGAAGAAATAGATCCAACTTAGCATGTTAAATAGTTTGAGCAGAGACTAAAATTACAACCCATTTGAGCCAAAATCTAGATGAACTTGGTGGCCAAATTTCATATCTTGTCTCGCTATAATTTTGGAGATATGAACTGAAGCAGTTATCGTTTTTGGAGGCACTCGAATTTGATCTCAAATAGGTCACCTAGGGAAAATTGTCATAACTTTCTCTTTGAGCATTTGATTCAAATTTAGTAAAAAGTGATAGAAATAATACAGACTTAAGTTTGTTGGAAATCACTTTCAGAGATAAAGGTAAAAACAGTGACACGTGTAAGGTCATACAATTTCACTCTGCTAAATCAGCCTATAATTAGGTGATCGTGGGAGATTGGGAATAACTCTTTCTTGGAGAATGAAATTGTGATCAAACTTATGGGATTGGAAGGAGGACTCAATGGGCTATCACAGGCTGAAATTTCAGAACTTAGAGATCCATAATTACAGTTTTATAGACGTTTCAAGATCGAGCTCATATAAAGAGAAAGAGAAAAGTTGTGTAGTTTTTTTTATTTGTATAAGTTTTGTTTGAGTAAGTATTTTGAAGTGATTCAAAGGGTATTGTGAAGCATAATTATCATTCATTGATGACCCTAAGAAAGAAAATGGAAACACCTAGTAAGCAACCTGAAATCTCTACTATGACACATGAAGAAGAGGAAGAAATGAAACATGATATATCAAAATTACGAGACCAAATGCAACATATTTCGTTCTCACAAAAATTGAATGAAGCCAAGATTGATTTTTTGAAGAATGGCATGGAAGCTAAGATGGATGGTATAGAAGAAAAACTTAAAGGAACCATGGAATATTTGAAGATAGATTTGACAGAGTTGCTACAAGAAATGCTTACTAATGGCGAAAGGGTAGTAAATAAAAATCATGATGAGAACAAAAGAAATGTTAGTCATGATTTCATTGACTCTAACATTGTATTGAAGACCCACCTTGTTCCAAATATCGATATGAGGAAGTTTTATGGTAAGGATCCCATAACATGGATACTACATATGGAGCAATATTTCGATCTCCTTAATGTGAAAAACACTCAAAAGGTATGCATTGCAACTTTATATTTGGAACCCAATTAGTTTGTATGGTATTAGTGGATTTTATTTTGTAAACAAATTTTCACTTGGGAAATTTTTACAAAAGAAATAATAGCACATTATGAGGATACAAAAAGCAACACTTTTTTTAGCCAACTAATAAATCTCAAACAAAAGGGTTCAATAGTGGATCACATTGAGGACTTCCAAAAATTGAATATAAAGGCAAAGATATTCCAAATGAGCATAGGACTAATGTGTTCATAGGGACTTTAAAGGATAACATCCAACATGAGGTTCACCTTTGGGAACCTGATTCATTAGAGAATGCATTTAGGTTGACAAGAAAAATTGAAAGAGAAATTATGGAAACAAGGAAACCTGCCACTCACAACTATAAAGATGGAAGTGTTGTTGACCCTAGCCTTCTACAACCTACAAGGTTGACACCACAACAATTGGAATAAAAAAGAGAAAAAGGGATTTGTTATAGTTGTGATAGAAAATACACTAAAGGTAATAAATGTGTTAAGAAGAAATTACTTTACATAGATTGTGAAGAGGAGGAAGAAAAGGAACAAGAAACATCAATAAAAGAGGATACACACCAGGAACAAACCCTAGAGAAAGAAGAAATGAACCTGTCCATATCTTGTAATGCATTGGCAAGAATTAGCACTCCTCAAACTATCAAGATAGAATGACACATCAAGAAGAAAAAGGTAATAATGTTGATTGATTCGGGTGGTACCCATAATTTTATTCATTGTAAGATAGCTAAGGAATTGAATTTCTTCATATATCCGACACCAGAGTGTCATGTGATGGTTGCAAGTGGAGGAACCATAAATTTCTCTCGAAGGTTCAATAATATCAAGATATTCATGGCAGAATATGTATTGAATAGCCTAATGATTTCCATTGCAATGGGTGGTGTTGATTTTGTACTAGGAGTCTAACGGCTACAATCCTTGGGTACAATAGATTTTAATTTTCAAGAACTTTTCATGATTTTTTTTTTTCAGAAGGGAAGAAACTTGAATTAAGGGGTATTGTTTGAAAACTGGGAAAGATAGTCATCTATAACATAATGACAAAGCTTCTAAAGGAATAACAATGAGGTGTAATTGGATAATTATCTTCGCTAGAGGTTCCCACATCGAAATCATCTATTTCTCTAGATCTCTAAAAAGCCTTGGAAAATAATTCCAAGGTATTTGAGACTCCCAAAGGTATCCCACCTATTTATGATCATGATCATGCTATTCATTTGATTCCAGTAAGTGTTCCTCCAGACATCAGGCCTTATAGATATCCCTATGCCAAAAATAATGAAATTGAACGTATGGTTGTAGAAATGTTGTTCATTATGAATTTTTTCCATTCCTTTTAGTCTTACCAATGTACCTTCTATATTTCAAGGTTTGATGAATTCCATTTTCAAAACCTTCCTTAGAAAATTTGTGTTGGTGTCATTTGATGATAGACTAATCTACAACAAGTCTTGGAAGGATCATGTTCAACATGTTGACAAGGTCCTTAAACTATTGTAGGAGAAGCAATTGTATGCAAAAAGATCCAAATCTTTCTTTGGAGTAAAATAGGTGGAATATCTGGTTCATATTGTATCTCATGAGTGCAACTGATACATTTATCTAGAAAAATGATTCGTTATGGTACAAATATCACTTATAGCTATGTAAGAATTCCCAACTCAAACAAAATAATCTTCTTGAATTGTGAACCTCTTCGTTAGGAGGGCACTCAGGATTTTTAAAAACTTACCACTGTTATCACTCAAGTTGTCCTTAGGCTCCTGTAGGGATACGACCGAGGTAACCACAAACCAATATTTGGATTGCAGGTTCTAGCCCACCTGCCATCAGAGAGGGATCTCTCTTAATGATTCAAATTTGTTGATGATTTTAGGCTAGCTTTTTGTTCTGGGGTTTTTGTTTGTGTTTGGATGGAAGGAAAATGCTTTCAGGTAGAGAGGCAATTTATGAAGTGATAAGTTTCAAACCATTGGGCATGGAGTCATGGGTTAGGATTATCAGTGCGTCTTTCTGGTCATAAGAGAAATAATGAAGGAGGATAGCTTCTCATAACACAATCTTCAAACTGAAAGGGTGAATGATATGTAAGGAATGAGAGGCACATACAAATCTCTCATTTAACTTAACAGAGGGAAAGATGATCTCTATCTAGGGGCAATGAAGAATCCCTGGATAACTGTCTTGGGTTAAGGCGAACATGAGCCATGTGGAATTCATATTTATGCTTAAATAGAAGAAAACATAAAGAAACAACAGAAACTGAGCATAGAGTGTATTTAAACAAATTCTAAGCTAATCTTTCTTTCTGCTATTTAAGAGCGTAATTCATGAATGAAAACATAGGTAAGAAACACTTATTGAGTTATGCAACAGCACGGGAATTCCATAATCACTCTTCAACCAGTGGACACAGTGAACAATCCATTCTCTAAGGATCATAAGCAGTCTTTGATTATAGAAACTTATTAGATATTACAGTGCGAGTCTCTCCCGGAGAAAAATCAGCTAGAGATAGCTTGTTGACTAATTAACCAACCAACCAACCCCTAATACAGTGTTCAGGGCTGTCTTTATAGTGAAAATATCTCGTACTTACTTATTACAATTGACCTAAAACAAGTCTGCAAAAGAGCTTTTTAAACCTAAACTTGTGCCAAAATTAAGTCCAAGTAAATATCTATTGAAATTGTGTCAGAGGTAGCTGGATCAAAAGAGTGCAATATGGCCCTTGGAGCCTCGATGCAGTACTGCTGGAATAACTGTGCTTTGGGATCTGTAGTTCTGTTCTGGCGCGAGTTAAGTGTGCAATAACCATGATTTGAGAGTTTTGAGTGGCCTCGCCCTCTTTCTTTGACTTTGCTGGAAGGTATTAAATTTTCTCCTGCTTTGGGCCATTGTTAAGATCTTCACTGATACTCTTTGCCGCTACATTGATTGTCTCCGCCGCTTGCTGATACTCTTTGATGTGCTTTTTCCCTGTTGATTTGATCTGATACTCTTTAATCTTTGTCTCTGGTCTCTTCTTGTCTTCAAATCGGTTTAATTTGGCAAAATTTGGCAATTTTAGGCCTTTTCGGTGCAAAACGGGCCAAGGAATCAAAAGATTCCCTAAAGATTCCCCAATATGGCCTATTTCCCATAGCGATGCATGATTAGCGCTTTGCGTTAATCACGCATCGAAAAATGTCTCCGTTTCTCTTTTCAGAGCTCCGAAGCACGATTTTTCCTCTTGCGCGAATTTTCGATTTTCTGGCTACTAATGTCAGCATGACGTCAGCAGTACGGCGGATGACATCAGCATGCTGATGTCAGCAGCAGGGTCCTTTGGTACGGATGTGATGTCAGCATGCTGACGTCATCAAGGTGACATGGCAGTACGACGGGGTGACGTGGACCGGGCTATGTGGCAAGGTGACGTGACATGGGGGCGACCTGGCAGGATGAGGTGGTGCTCCTGTTATGTGAGGGGAGGGCGGTTTTCCCTGTGCGTCGGGCGCCTTTGGTACAGAGGTGGTTTCTGTTAGGGGCGACCCGATGCAATGGGAGGCTGCCACCTATCTCGGTGTACGACGGGAAAACCCTCGGACATTGGGCGGTAACATACCACTGTAATCGGGCGCGCGATGCGATCAGGGACCGTCGGATCTAGGGGCAGTGATCCGACGGTGGACGGGAAAGGGAGATGCGCATGGTTTAGAAAAGGTGTGTGCACGTTTAAAGCTTAATTTTCCATGGTGCTGTGGGTTTTAACTTTAGAAAACGTGTTGAACTAGTGTTGTTGCATTGAAAACTTTATTAACTGAACATTAATAGTTTCCAAAGGAGAGTGCGCGGGGGGGTTTATTAGCATTGGAAGCATTTTCTTAGTGTTAGGAAGGGGTCCATACACTTGGGAGTGGAAATTTTTGCAGAGGGAGGGTTCTTACTAATGTCCAGGTGACTTAGTAATTCCCAGTGAAGTAGTTATGGTTATATTTCAACCAGGGGGAGGGGATATTTACATAAGGGGATTATCTACATAGTTTTAGTATGGGGACAGGGAAAATATAAGAAGTTAAATAATAATGTCAGTAGTTAATATCGAGATGACAAGAAAGCGCTAAGTTTCATAAATCTTAGGCTTGAAAAGGGGAGATAGAACCTTACAGAGAGAGTATGGATTTTCTTTGAGTGAAGCAGATCTTCACCCAAGCTAATGACATGAAAATGATGAAACTAAGGGGTATCAAGCAGATCTTGACCTCTTTTTTGGGGAAATTAGTTAATGATTTGGGGGAGATGGAGAAAGGGAGTTAGTTATGCATGTTTTGAGTTTTTTCACATAGAACTGCGTGGTGATTGTGTCCTGAGTAGAGATGACACCCTGAAAACATGGAATTGATCAGCAATCAAGATTCTGCAACCTCAAAACTACCTACCCAGCCTACTTACCTAACATTTTTTCTTCTTTTGGTTTTAGACTTGCAGACCCATCATTTCAATTTTTTTCTTTCCTATCTACAAACTACCCTTTTTTCTTCCAAGGGCCCAGATTAAGCAGTTGGGCTCCTTTGATTCTCTACCTATCTAAGAATCTGCCAAGATTAAGCTGTTTGAACAGATTTTCACCCTCTATATTCTAAAATAGGAAATTGAAACCCAGGGAGATGAATATTAAGCTATTTGGACCTCCCTTTAGCTGAAAAATCGTAAAGAACTGGAATAACCTCTCAAAATTTGGAAAAGCAGTTAGATGAACTCTGAGTAGCCTTCTTTTCTTGGTGACTGTTTAGCAAATATGGAGCATTGCAGCATGCAAATTATGACATATTTGGTCTGTAAAATGTCAATCATGAAATATGAGTAACCTGCTGTAGCAGGAGGCTAACAGTGGCTCCACTTGGGGATGGCTTTTCCTTGTGAGAAGCCAAGAACAACAGGTCAGATTGCCTTGTTTCTTCCACTTTGGTTGTGCTTTGAACTTGTTAGTGCTGACTGTTTGGATTGATTTTAAATTTTGGATTGGGAACAACTCTTTCCTTCACTCATGCTGTTGTTAAGCTGCAAAGCACTGCCTGCTTTCTTCTGCGTGCTTTAGCATCATGGATTCTTACAAAAATCAAAACACTGGTATATACAAATATTCTATGTACAGAATAAAACATCGCTTTATCTTTTCAATCAAAAGGATCATTGTAGTGTTTTAGCATTTGGCCATTGGCAGGGCCTTCTTCAGCTGTGCTGCCATCTGGAGATTTGAGAAAATAGATAGTATTGCCTTGCACAGCGCTGATAATGTACAGACCTTTCCATAGAAAATTGAATTTTGCGTGTTTGCCCTTGTCTTCTCTTCGTGAATCCCATCTTAGAAATTTGCTGCCCACCCAGAAATCCTCTGCTTTGGCCTTCTTATCAAACATCTTTTTGAGTTTTTCTTGTAGTATTTGACCTCTGTCGAAGACTTGTTCTCTGGTTTGCTGAAGATGAATGGTTTGATTAACTCTTCTCTGCATGTCATTCGGTTCAGCCTGAATTTCTTGAAACAATTTAATAGTAGGAATGCCAAGAGATGAAGGGAACTTGGCTTCCATGCCATACACAAGTTCATAAGGACTCATCCCAATGGATTTCTTGGTGGAAAGTCTGTCTGCCCATAGAGCATTTGTGAGCTTCCTATGCCAGTTATTTTTGTTTTCCTCCAGCAGTTTCTTTATGATATTGATGAGGATTTTGTTGGAAGACTCAGCCAAGCCATTGCCTTGAGGGTAGTAAGTTGTGGAGTGGCCTAAGGTGATGTGGTATTTATGGCAAAAGTTGATCATTTTTTTGGATTTGAAAGCAGCAGCATTGTCAGTAATAATTTTCTCACAGCAGCCGAATCTAGAAAGGATATTTCTCTCAAGGAATTGGATAATGATGGAGTCATTGGCTTGCCTACATGGGATGGCTTCAATCCACTTAGTGAAATAATCGGTGGCTGTTAAAATCCACTTGTGTTGGCCTGAGCAAGAGGGATGAATTTCTCCAATGAAGTCGAGACCCCATTGTTGAAAAGGTTTCTCGGTTGAAATGGGCTTAAGGAGCAAGGGCAGTGGTTTTCTTTTCCCTTTAAATATTTGGCATTTGTGGCATGAGACAGCGAACTTCTTTACATCTGAAAATAGAGAGGGCTAGTAATAACCAGCCCGTAAGATCTTGTCAGCCGTGGACTTCCAATATAAGTGTCCTCCAAAGTCCCCTGCATGGAATTCTTTCATGATGCTGTTAGTTTCATTTATAGTCAAACAATTAAGCAAAATACCTTCATGATTTTTCCAAAACAAAGCACCATCT